>APFE030142868.1:80396-125691 GCA_000404065.3 Pinus taeda | reverse complement strand
TTGTTTGTCTCCATCCCATGGCCTTTTCCCGCAGAGGTTTCTTCTAGCACGGGTGTATGAACCTGTGTAATCAGTGTTGCAATGGGGGCAATGAAATTTAGTGGTTCCACCCCCTCTCCCTGTTTCAGCCCTGTGAACATATTTCCACAATGGGGTTTGGTCTTGTTTAGTCTTTTGAGTGCCCTGTTGACCCTCCTCCAGCTCCTCCTCACCGGGGTTTTCACCCATTTCACTTTCTCCAGCTTCTTCATCCCCCTCTCCAGTTTGGCCCCTCCGTTTCCTACTCTCCACCACCATAATAACCATAAAAAGGGACCAGGAAGAGGAAAATGCCCAGAAATAGAGTCAGGTCCATGGTGTTTGATGTTTGTAGGGTTTTCATTCAACAATCTGCAAATTAATTTAATTTATTGGTATTAATTAACTTAATTTATTAATTTAATTGAAATTCATAATTTTAATACTCAATAAACTAAATTAAATTCCCTAAATTACTACCTAACGAAATTAAACTAGCTAGATTAGCTAAATTATTAAGTTACTTACCTCTGCAGGCTTGCTCCTCGCTCCTCGCTCTTCAGCAATTGCTCCTTGCTCCAAACTCTTTCTCTTCAAGCTCCTCAACCTCCTCAACCTCTTCAAACATTCATAATGAAATGTTTTTATGCCCAAAGGGCTTTTAAAACAAAAAAAAAAATTATAAAATTTGATTTTATTTTCGGGTCCGCGGATTTTTTTTCCACCGACCCGCTCCCGGCCCATTCAAAATCGCTCCCGGAGCGATTTTTTAAAGCCCGGGAGCGATCGGGAGCGATCGCTCCCCGATCGCTCCTGGGCTTTAAAAAGCGATCCGGGAGCGACGGAGCGGCCGCTCCCGAAATCGGAAGGAGCGAAATTTTTTTGGGAGGGAGCGTGCTCCGGAAAATCACTCCCGGACGGGAGCGATTTTCGGGAGCACGCTCCCAAGCCGCTCCCGCCCGGAGCGCGCTTCGGGAGCGGGTTCGATAGGGGGGAGGGGGGGCGCTCCCCCGCAACTATGTCTGATATATCTTCTGGCGTTACTGAATTTGGTTTCAGTGTTATTTTCTTCTTCTTGTAAGAAAATGTTAGAAAGTTTTTCTTCGTATTTAAGATGACAAATCCTACTGTTTCCATCCAGGGTGATCCCAAAATAATGTCACCTTGATTGTTCCATAGGATGTGAACTGAGAATTGCAATACAAATGTATAATCTTCAATGTTTAACTGTATATTGGCTACGTCATATATTTTATTGCCAAAAAAAATCTAATTTTTCAGTTATATTTGACTCTGGAATCACTAATTGGTTTGCAATTTTAGGTGTTATGTAATTTGAATCTTCTGCCGGAAAAATAGAAATAATAACATCTTTTCCTGCGAGAGTTCATTTAATGTTAAATAGCGCTTTACCACCTCTGGGTAAAGTTTCTGGGAATCTTTTGGCGTTCATTTCTGTATTAGACTCCATTTTGCTTTTTGAATACCGAATACTTTTTAAATCACTTTTTTTTAAATAAATCCTTTTTTCTATATATATTTTTCAAATATTCTCCTTTAATGTGGATTGTTAAAACTTGAATAATTTTTTTTATTAAAAAAATACTCCTTTATATTGTTTCCCTCTATATACGTATGTCTTTCTTTATACTAAGATCCTTTCCTTAATAACTTTATTATCTTATTATAATAATAGTTCCACTTCTTTTTGTTCTTTATAATAAATTTAATTTTCACTATTTTAATACCACTCCTTTTTATATCTCTTATTTTATTAAAAATTTTCTACTTAATTCATCTTTAGCTTTACCTATAATTTTTTTTTATTTAATAGCCATTACTTAATAATTTATTAATCTCTTACCAATAGTCATGTCCCCTGCTCCACAGTTTATTTACTGCACTTTTTGATAAAATCTTAGGGATGTAGTTCTAATGTAAAGATGGCTCCGTAAAAATGGCAGTTGCCACGTTTGGAAAATCAAAAATGAGAAGAGTTCTTCCTGGCTTTGTGGGTGGACAACCCCATATGAAAGGTACTGTGACTATCAAGAAGTTGATAGGCAGCGTTCGCAGGGCTCGGCACTCCGCAAGTTACAGTGGTTGCGTCAAGAAGGTCGACTTTGCAGTGAGGGAGAAAAACATTAGCTACCTGCGGTAGTATGTGGGACAAGAAGGTACTCGGGCTATGAACAGCTTGGGAGAATATGCTTGGCCAAAGGGCGAAGGGCCACTCGAGGGACGAAAGGCGAATAAAGGGGTGTTGCAGGGACAGACGTCACGGTTCTTGCAAATTGTAAACGGTTTATTTGAACTTGTCAGCAGTAGAATTGTATGGTGGAAACGCAGCGACGGTGCGGTGGCTAGGTGATGGTGGTATGCAACTGGGCTACAGACAACCAAATGACGTTGATTAGTGGCAGCGACAACTATGATTATGCAGAGCCAGTGGTCTGTGGAGGACGAGAGGCGAAAGTGGTAATGTTCGATGGTTGGGTGGTTGTCGGTAGACCAGTCAACGAGGAACAGTGCGCAGACAATTGTGGTGGCAACAGGGTTGCGAGTTTGGTGACTGTGCGACCCTGTGCCCACTGTCAATAATTCTGAACAGCGGCCCTAACAAAAGTGGTTGTGGATGTGAAATGTGGTTGTCGCTGGGACAGTGGGGCTATGTAAACGGAAGAAGAGTGGTGGTCACTGTTTTTGTTTAATAATATATATTATTTAATTATAGAGCTGACAATGACCCGTCCAAAAGTGCTATGTTTTCTTTTTTTTTGTTAACAAGTGGCCAAAGACCTGAAAAATGGAGAATCTCCCATGTGTAGCGAAACCCTTCAATTATGACAGCAACAAGGTTGATGACAATTGATGGCCAAGGGCTGGTGACCGAAGAACGAGCTTTGTGCAGCAGTGAAACAGCCAAAGGATTGACTGCTCTGATACCAAATGAAGTGAACAAAGTTCCTTCTACAAATTAATTACTCCAAAAGACTTGGAATATCAAGATATCCATGAGGATACAAATATTATATATTGAATATATGAATAAGAATAAGAATGATTTACAATGAGAACAAGAGGCTTGCTTATATATCAAGCAAGTGTCTCTTCATGGAGAGTCATGTCCTATCTAGACATACCTCTTCAACTTAATTACTAATTATTATTAACTAATCATTATTACAATTATCCTCATTACTTATATTTATATTATTTATATATATTTTATTCGTAACACATATACCCTTCATATATTTTGTATTACTTTTTTACTTTCTTGCGAAATAACTTTTGCGATATCTTGCATATATTTTCTGGTGTTACAGAACTTGGCTTCATTGTGACATCCTCTAATTTTATCTTCCTTGTGTATGAAAATGTCAAAAACTTCTTCATATTTAGGATAAAAGATCCTAGTGATTTGATCCAGGACAAACCCAAAATTATATCACTATTGTCGCAAAATAAGGTTTTGACGGTGAATTCTGAGACAAAAGTATAGTCTCCAATACTTAGTTGTAGATTGCTTATGCCGTATTGTTTGTCACTTGTGTCAACAAAATTCGTTTCAATTATATTTGATTCAGGAATCATTAATTGGTTAGCAAATTTAGAACTAACATCATTACTACTTTGAGTAGGATCAATAGAGATGATAACATCATTTCCTGTAAGTGATCCTTTGATTTTAAATATTGCACCGACACATATACTAAAAGTTTTAGGAAACTTTTCATTACTGGTCTCCATTTTTCTCTTTTGGGATGAGCTTTAAGTTTTTTTTAAATATTTCTCCTTTATACTTTCAACAATATCCCTTATGCCCCGGATGCGGGTGACATTCGGACATTGAATGTCCCTCATGCAAACTAAAGACCTTAGGTACCGCCACCTGCAGAGCAGCGTGGCGCCCCAGATCTCTATCTCTCGTAGAGGGAATGTTTTAATGAAGGAAGGACAATGCAGTATGTTTGCATTTATGAAGGACGCGCTCCAACACAGCCCGGTAATGGTTATAAGCATGGCGATCTCCTGTGCACATTTCACCTCCAGCGTTCAGTCCTCTGGCTCCAGGCTCTGGTTTAAGGTGTGTTGTGATGTTAAGAAAGGGCCTGTCATCACAGGCAAGTTCCAGGCCAGCTCGGGTTCTCTTTGGCAGTATTTCGAATGCACCAACGCTCTCCACAGAGGGATTAGTTCGGTGATTCGGGGTAAGCTGTCCAAGGCCTTTGTTTTTTGTATTGACTATGCTATTTCTCCGTCTCGTGTCTTCACTGTTTGTGTTCACAGGTCTCTGGTTCAATTTGGTCACTCCCCTGCTTCTAGCCCTAGTTTCTTTGGTTTTTCAGTGTCCTCTCCCTTACTTGTCAATATGAAACGCCAAGGCAAGCAGAACCGCTCTAGGGATCGCCAAGGCAGTGGCAAGCGGCCTTCTGTCAGCCATTCGGCAGACCCAGCTCAATCGCCCATTAACCTCACCTCCTCTCCAGAGGATTTGCCTCCCTCGAGCCCTGGTCGCAAGCCTGTTCCTAACAGTGCTTTCCAAACGACGCATTTCAAATTTCAGAGTAACTTGAACAGGCCCTTGATTACTGCTCACATTACTATTATTCTTTCGGAGGAAGAAAATCAAATCTCCCCTCTGTCTTGCATTGCGCGCAACCCTTCTCACAGCAGTGAGCACTCCATGGATGAGGGAGAACAGGAAATTAAGCAGGTGGGAGAGCCTGGTCAGAAGAATATTCAGCCTTTAAGTATCCCTCCTCTAGATGACAGTGGCCCAATTGATGTAGATAGGGACACAGGCACGACCAGTCTCGGCCAGGATGGATGGCAAAGCGAATCTCAGAATTGGCAGTGCGTGTCGAGATGTTGAGAAGACTCATGGGGAGGACGCGAAAGCTGATTGACATCTGTGACTGCATTCCTCCTTTTGGTCCATGGTTTTTTGCTCAGATGGCTACCTCCAAGCTTCTTGCTCTCGGTTCAGCTCGGCTTTGTCAGTCTCAGGTTTTGGCTTCCCTCTGAGGAAGTGTTCGGCCTCTTACCGGATGTCTGCACAAAAACTCTGCTTATCTGTTTCCGTTGTATCTCTCTCTTTCTATCAGCCTATGTCTGGATCTAATGTCCGTTTGTTAGCTCTTTGTTACTGTTTTCCCCAGTTTCTTTTTGTGATGGGGCAGTGCTGCAACGTTGATGGCTCTCGAGCTCTGTCCCCTGTAACCTCAACTCCATGTAAAAATATTTTGAATTACAGTTAATAGAATTTAGTTATTGCAGAGGAAAAAAACAATATCCCTTATGACCTTAGAAATATAATAATTATATCCTTTTGATTTTATAAATAACTTTATAATTTCTCCCTTGGTAACCCTTAATAACTTTGATAGGAGCCTTTGGATTGAATTAGGCGCTTATAATATATAATATATATATATATATATTATATTATATATATTATATATATATAATTAAATAATTATAAGACTTTATAATTACATAATAATTCTATGATTTTGGATTGTATAATCGAAGGGACACGGAAGAGGGTTGTGATGGTCAAGGGTCAACAACAAGAACTACCACAATGGAGTCAACAGAATCGGCGACATTGCAGTGGTGGGTGCTATAGTCCAGTGGATGCAGCAGGGCAAGGGGTCGGACGACATTTGTGATTGTTGTTCGCGCGCCCCGGGCAATGGAATTTTACTATCCATGGAAACTACCTCACATGAAAACACTATTTATTAACTAAAAAAATAAATGAAATTATTTTAATAATGCTCCTTTTGTTTGACTCCTCTCATGGGCTACTAGGTTTGCTATTTTTGTAAATTTATTATTAAAGATAACTATTCACATTCACAAGTGGCCATCCATCCCATCGGCATGTGTCACGTTTTAGATTCAAATGGAGCTCTTCCTGCACCCAATATCATCATGGTTTAGGGACCGAACCAGCTGGTCTTCTGAGAATGATGGGTTCACACCTACTCAATCATTCAAAATGCATAAAAAAGGTATCACTGTCAACTCCCAAAAAGGAAACACGACCACCTTCATCATTCAATGAATCACCTTTAGCCTAGTCATGTTGTCAAGTCGAAATCCATTTTGGAATTGTATTTAACCTTTAATATGTTGACAATTAATTTAATTTATATTTTACTTTCAATAACTTAAATTTAACATTAAAAAACAAAGCAGGACCAACATTTGTGATTGTTGTTTGCGCGCCCCAGGCAATGGAATTTTACTATCCAAGGAAACTACCTCACATGAAAACACTATTTATTAACTAAAAAAAGAAATGAAATTATTTTAATAATGCTCCTTTTGTTTGACTCCTCTCATGGGCTTCTAAGTTTGCTATTTTTGTAAATTTATCATTAAAGATAACTATTCACATTCACAAGTGGCCATCCATCCCATCGGCATGTGTCACGTTTTAGATTCAAATGGAGCTCTTCCTGCACCCAATATCATCATGGTTTAGGGACAGAACCAATTGGTCTTCTGAGAATGATGGGTTCACACCTACTCAATCATTCAAAATGCATAAAAAAGGTATCACTGTCAACTCCCAAAAAGGAAACGCGACCACCTTCATCATTCAGTGGATCACCTTTAGCCTAGTCATGTTGTCAAGTCGAAATCCATTTTGGAATTGTATTTAGCCTTTAATATGTTGACAATTACCTTAATTTATATTTTACTTTCAATAACTTAAATTTAACATTAAAAAACAAAGCAGGACCCTCGTTTCAGGATGCTTGATGATGGAATGAAAACCATTGACTCACACAAAAAGAAGATAGAAATTAGAGTGCTTTTGATTTTACATTAAGTATATATGCAAATAGGACCTTTCTTCAAGTAAGGTAAGGTCTACAATCTCCCATCACCCATCTGGATGGGAAAGACCGAAGTATCCAAGGCTTAAGAAAAGGACAGAGACACATTCAGGGTTGAAAGAAAAGAAAGGATTAAGGGATCAAAGAAAAGTACAAAGGCAGGGGTGAAAAGAATAGGACAAAGGAAGCAATATTGTGCATTCCATAGTGCGTACCTGGTTACATATTACAATGAAAGAGGTAGATTCAGGATTGATATGAAAGGACAGAGGAAACCAAATTTCATCTTCCAGAGTAGAGATTGGTATGAGATCTTATAATAATCATTTCCCTAGTAAACAACAGAGCTATTTCACAGAAACACACAAATCTGGGTTACCTTCCTCCAACACTCCTTGAAATGGGAATTGTGTTATTCCATGATTAAAACCTAGAAGGGGAATAAGGAGGTCAATGGTGACAACTGATTGAAGCTTACAGGCTGCCCAATGGTGCCAATTAATTCAAAACATCACATGACAGTGGCTGTTGGAGTCATTCAGCAAGAAAAAGCAAACTCCAGATTCCTAGACCTCACAAGGTCATTCTCCTTGGCCAGACTTTGTATGAGCTATGTACTCATCCAATTACAGTATGATAAAAAAAAATAATCTAAAGACCATTTAGAACCTCAATGTTTCTGTATTCTCTCACATCACTTAATTTTATGTATCTCAAGACTATTATCTCGATGAAATATTTCTAATTGCATCCTCAAATGTATGTAATATAAATCAACAAACTATGCGTATTTGCTGTCTAATTGATTGGATTTATATTGTCACATAAAATGGTTTTGGATTTATATTGTCCACATAATATATCTTTTTAACCAAAATTTCAATATTCCATGTATTTTAATTTGGTTGATTTTTAGACCAGTTTGATGCATAATTTTGGGGCAAACTAGTTCAGGTCAAATTTTGGTTCTAACTTGTTTGCCTACACCATGATTGGAGAGCCCATTGCTGACTCACCTAAACCATTTGTTGAGTCAAGGTAATCCAGATGCTGAGGTGATCAGCTTGCCATCGAGCTAGTCATCTCATGTGGTAGCAAAGAGGGTCCCAATGTGGTTGGTTGCTCAATCCTCCAGCATCGTTGGCTAATAATAAATTCACAAGTTCACAACTATTCCATCAGTTATCTCAAAGGGTGATAAGAAGCTGCAAGTAGACAATGAATGTTAAGGAACTTAATCTTCCTTAGAAAGAACCACAAAATGATGGGTAGGGAGGCCCACCTAATATCAAGTCACAACTAGGATGATTTGCCAGCCTCCGCCAAGACTCTAATCACTGCTTAAAGCTTTGATATATTTTTATTCCATACTCGATTGTTCAAGTCTTGATGGGCCTTAATTTTGGCTTGCGTAAACATTTTGGTATTCTGTCAAGTGGCAAGTTTTGTGCATGCTTGTTTTAGGGAATTTACTTTTGGACGAGATTGCCACTCATTCCCTTTTTTGTGCATAACTGATTAATCTAATAAAAAAATGGAAGCATTTATTTTGGTGAAAAATAAAAAAGAACAGCGACATCTGATACTATCAAAATTATCATTTAAGCCCTTGGCAATAAAACGATACCATACAACAAAGAGATGGATAAAAATATCTTACCTTAGCATCATATGATAGTCATCATGTCTGGAAGGCAATAAATCTTGATCAAAAAGTGCTTGTCTAAAAGCATTGACGGCTTTCTCCTCCTCAGAATCTCGTACATCTTCAATTGAAACAGAAAGAACCCTCCTTTCACCTTTCCTCCTCCCTTTCCTTAAGGAATGCTTGAACCTTGTCGATGCACTTAGTGCCTTCTTTTTCAGGGCTCCGATTTTTGTCCTCCTTCGTTCATCTTCAGAATTTTCCACATCTGATTTTCTCTCCCTTCTTTCATCTTGGGTCAAGGAAGCTTCAATATCTGAAATTAACAATTTATATCAGAAAATACATGAGAAGTTCATAAAACACAAACCTTTCAAAAATATCATACAAGGAACTATCATTGATTGTTTAGAGAAAATGAGTTGTGTAATAAGTTATCCAAACCCAAGTAGAACAACACTGGTTGAGTCAAAATCAATCTCCACTAGAGACTGTACAATTTTGGACTAAAGCTAAACACCACAATGTATTCACATCAAGTATTCGTGACTCGTTATTTTTCTAGATAAGTGGCATATGTAAGATGTTCTCCATGAACACACGGAAGATAGATAATGGGGAGAGCACAAAAACAATATTCTAAGTCATTAATCAATGTATTACCTACCAGCCTGAACATTTGTGCATTAATCAATGTATTACCTACCAGCCTGAACATTTTATGCATTGATCAATGTATTACCTACCAGCCTAAACATTTTATGCATACTGAGATTACATGCATGAAAAAGCCCCATGGTGAAACTGTCAATAAAACCAACAATCAAATTGAAATTATTTTAGTGGTTCTCTGCATAGAACACACCTTAGGCATGTTTCTAATTTCTGGTGTCTTGCATGCTTGCACTTCGGTAGCATGCTTGCACTTCGGTAGTCATATGAGGACCTAGTGTGTGGTGATCATAGATGCCTAGCTGTTAATTGTAGATAACAATGGTATTCCGAACAATCATTCATATTTGAAGTTTTTGAAGCCACACAAACCAATTATGGTTACTACTGGACATTAATATTTAAAATTAAAATTACATAAGTTAAGCCCCATTCTTCCAACTTTTATCCTTTCAAATAAAAGACTCAAATGGACCAGACCTCCATTTCCACACACAGAGTAGCTATCGAGTAAAACTCAATTTGGCAAATTGACATCCATGCTTCAAATTGTATGGCCAGTAACAACAGCACAGGCATGGTGACAACATATACTTTTGAAGAATGTAGATATGGCATATATACAACATAAATAATAATACCAATTTATCAAAAAAATACAATAGTGTACCAATTTAAGGTGATATGGATTATATTTGTGTCTATTAAAAACAAATCTTAGGTTCAACCACAGAAAGCAATGTGATATGGCAGCCCCGAGAATGGGATTATGGAAATTAAACTTTGAAAGGGCCTCTCAGAAAAACCCAAGCAAAGCAAGAGAGAGATTTAAGATCATAAAGGTATTGTCGAGTTAATTTATAGTGAAGGTTCAGACCTGGCACATCAAGTAACAATGTTTAACTCGACAAGGGGTAAAAGGCTTACAGCCTTGAGGACATTCTTAAATCATTATGAAGATGATCAATAAAGGGATCCCCCAAACACTAAAGACATGATATTTCAAGGCACAAGATAAGAAGGCTTATTTAAAGTCCTTGCCATGTAGTCACGTTAGGAATTTTTCGTAATAAGATGGTGGATAAGATGGCAAAGATCAGCATCATGTTCTAAGTTGGGAAGATCATCTCCGATTCTTATTGTTACTTCCCAAACCTGCACTTTAAATTTTATAAATCCCTTAACAAGGTGCAGCGTGAGGGGCACTTATGAAATATGTTGAGGGGGAGCACCCCTTTGCCTTGCTCCCAAAACACACTCCAAGAGGGAGCAATCAAGAAGTGCCTTTGGGAGTGTACTTCTTGATCGCTCCTTCCAGGAAGCATTTTCTAGGAGTGTGCTCACATATCATGAGGCATTGATTGCCACTATGTGGAGTGCGAGTGCTGCTTCCAAATTACTCTATGGGCACTCCCAAAGACATCCCAAGGCACTCCCTAAGACTTGAAAAATGCTCCATGAGCACACCCTCTTAGAGCCCACTGAACCAAAGCAATTTTTTTGGTTTCTTGGTGCTTGTGGGAAACAAAGCAACATTCCAAATGGTGACTTTTCGCTCCTTCTTATTGTTTCTTGGCGCATCGATGAAGTCCTCTGCATCTCACAGAATCTGACGAAGTTCCCTGCTAATTCTTCCTCTGCCAACAAGTGCTCCTGTTAGCTCCTCCTCATCCTGAAAATCTTCTTGACCCGAGGAAGAATTTTTTACTTTTGTTGGTTGAAGAAGCTTAACCAGTGGCTCCTCTTTTGACTACTCCTCGGAAAGCATCTCACGAGATTTTCTGAAAGCCACGTCCTGCATGAACTTTACATCTCGTCAAACTACTACCTTCCTGCTCCCTGGAAGGTAGATTCTGTATGCCTTAGCGTTCTCGCTATATCCCACCACATATCCCTTTTCCGCAGTTTGACCCAGCTTCTTCCTCTTTTCCTCTGGTATGCAGCAATATGCTAGACTCCCAAATATCCTGAAATGACCGACTTGAACATAGACTGTTGTGTTGCATGCTTCTGCCCACAGGAACTTCAGCATATCCTAATCATACATCATGGCCCTAGCTGCTTCTACAATAGTCTTGTTCTTTCTTTCTGCTACTCCATTCTGCTCCGGATTGTAGGGAGTTGTCCACTCTCTTCTGATGCCCTCCTTAGCGCAAAAATCAGTGAAGTCCTTATCGACATACTCTCCACCATTATCTGAGCACAAAACTTTTATTTTCTTCCCAGACAGATTCTACACCAGAGCCTTGAACTCTTTGAATCAACAGAAAACCTCATCCTTGGTTTTCAGAAAATAAATCCAAGTTTTCCTTGAGTAGTCATCAATGAAGGTAAGGAAATACTCAGCACCACTGAGAACTTTGACGGGCATAGATCCACAGATATCTAAGTGTATCAATCCTAGTACACTCTTGGCCTTGTGTTTGCTCCTAGGAAATGTTGCCTTGGCATACTTTCCTAGAGTGCATCCTCTGCATACATCATCTCGTTCCGTACTCAGATCCGGAACTCCTGTTACAGTGCTCCCGAGAATTCTCAGAGCTCCATGGTTCAAATGACCCATTCTTTTGTGCCATAGTTCATTCAAGTCCTTGTCTCCATGACTGCCTATTAGTGCCATTGGTGATTCTAGTTGTAATCTATACAACCTATTACTTTTAATCCCAATCTACACTTTCTTTTCCAGCTCGGGTGTTTGACATGTACCTTCTCCTTGATGAAGTAGATGCCATAGCCCTTGCCTTGAAGTTGCGACACAGAAAGTAAGTTCATCCCCAATCCTGGTACATGCAGCACATTTGTAGCACAGAACCATTCTCCTAATTCTGTTTGAAAAACTATGGTACCCTTCCCTACTGAGTACACTTTGCCTTGTTCCCCATGGTGATTTGAAAGTTCATCTTCTCTTCTCAATATTCTAAGAAACATTCCCTGATTCCCGTCATATGCCATGAGGCTCCACTATCTATATACCACATTTCTAATGATGCATAACTAGTCATACAAGCCACTTCTTCTTCCAACCTGGAAGCCAACATAGAGAAATCAAAGTCTCTTTCTCTTATACAATCTTCTGAAAATCTGTGCGAGTCCCCTAACGTGGATGCCTCTGCATCGTGGTCTCGACCCATAACTGATTTTCCTTTCTTGTCTCTAATTACTCCCTTTGATACCATGTGAAAATTCTATCACTGCAACATCTGATTTACTTTTCCTTCTCATTCTTCAATAAGATATTTATGAAATTCCTTCGATAAACAATAAAATAAATTTTGTTGCAGATATCACACCATAATACAAAAATAAACACGTGTACAAGAATCAACACATTGACACAGATATTTTGGACAATAGTCCTCGGAAAAACCCGATGTGCAAAAATCGGTGCAACAAGGGAGGACTTTATTATTCAGCAATTCTTTAGTACAACAAGGTGCCAAACTAGCTTACCCACAGAGAGAAAAATTCTCTAGCACTTCTCCTAGTCCCAGCGTTAGCTTGGTTGACCTCTGCGTGGCTCCCAAACACTCTGTGTCAGCCCCTGCTTGACTGCGTCAACCCTGGGCCTCTCTGCGTCACCCATGCAGGCCCTCTAATGATTGTGTAGTCTCTTGCTACCTCTGTGTCTGCCTGAAATGCCCTGTGTCTGCCTCTCCTACCTTAGTGCTAGTCTCCAGTGGCTGATCCCTTCTCTCCGTTCCGTACTTGTTGCCTCCTGACTGCTAACCAGAGCACTAGTTTGAATTTCTCAACTAACCCCACTCCAAAAATTGAACTAACTGGTCTCCCTCAATGTGTCCTCCAAGTGACCCTCAAGCCTCCTCTTATACTTTTCTCATTGACAAATCAACGACTGAGTTTAAGTCCCTAATCAACGGCTAAGATCAACTCTGGCTTGATCCATGACTTTTGGACCCTTCTAACACAGTTTTATATTAATTCACATTAATATTTTATTTTCCCTAAGTTTAGACTTAGGGACTCCATTAAAAATATTAATTATTTTAATATCTCCCAAACTATTTAGAATCTGCGAAAACCATTTCTGGGTATTGGAGATCTCATGTGCTTTAGCCTCTCCACCAATTTTCGTGGCTAGAGCACATCCGATGCTACCCCAAATCAACACCACATACAACATTATATATAACTGCAATGTCACGCTACTTTATAAAGAATACAAAGTGGCTCAAGGTTGTGAGGATGATGCCAAGACATGGAAATAACAAACATAAAGGCCCAATATACAATGCAATTATAAATATGTTTGATGCAAAATAGTCCAACAACGCCAAAGCTCACATGTTGCTTACCAAAACCGACCACACTGCTCCAAAGCTCATGAGTTGCACCATTCTGAAAGAGACATATGTTTGCTCAGCAAAGCTCACACACGCTGCTCCAAAGGGACATCCATTGCTCAACAAAGCTCACACATGTTTGTTGCATTGAAATTATGGGTTTTCATGTCAACATGGCCGCAACATTCACAAACATGAACTTGACATTAAAACCTTTCTCCCAATTTTACTTCTTCAATAACTATCACTTGAAATCTTTGTTCTTTCAACCTTGTACAAAAAGTGCAATGATTTGAACTTGCTCACTTGTGAACAAACATTTCACTACAAATGATGTCGCTCCTCACTGTTGATAAGGACCTATTCAATTTTTTCTAGTATCACCTGCAAGATTACTCTGGTGTTGTTCTCGATGTCATGAGTGAATGAAACACCACGTCCATGCAAGACATTCTAAGAACCATAATTTATATTTCAAACCCCACTCGATTGATTGATTTTGGCCATAGGTGGAAACTATTGTTCATCGACAAGAATCCTTCGAAAGGAAAGAAAACAAAGCTCAACATATACAGTTACTATGCCTACGATGCCATTTCAATGATCGCTCAAGCTCTCCAAGGTTTTGATAATCCAAATTTATTTCCTCACAGTTCCCAGATAACCCAAATGAGTCGTTTAATACATAATTGTCGAATTTTCTAGTTTTCAAATGAAGGGAACAATTGTTACAGCTACTCAAGAACACCAATTTTAGCGATTTAAGTAAGAAATTGGAAATAAGTGAAGGTTAACGCCAACAATAGGGTAAGCGACAGTGCCTCCATGTCAAGATGAAGACAATGGAATATGATTCAAGGAAACAAGTCACGAAATATGCAACATGTCAGGGAACCCAGAACAACAAACATGTAGAGGTGTTTTAAATATATTGTAAAAGGATCTGTTATGCAAACAAAATGCAGCGAATATGTTGGTGAAATGTGGCTACTGCAACATCAACTAACGTGTTCTCAGAGGTAATAGTTCTAAGAAGAAGAGACCAAAGTCATGTTTCTCAACATCTATAATTGTTTGGCTTCGAAAATAAACAAGCATTAAGGTTGGTTGGGTTGGCAAAGAATGGTGGCATGTAAGTGTTTTTGGGAGAAAACCTAATGCACAAGCGCAAAGTGACAAACAAGGCCACACAACTAGTGGTTCTAATTTGAGCAGGGCAGGAATTCGCCTGCTCTGATAACATGTTAAACACTCACAAATGAATAGGTCAAATTAATATAAATGTGAGATACATTTTATTCACAATGATATACATATTTATACAATGTCTTATGACCCTTGGTTTTCATATTCCAAGTGGCCTCTTGGACTCCAATGACTGTTCATATTCCACACCACAACCCTTAACGGATTAGGTATCCAACAAACGCTGCTCCAATTCCTTGTTCCAATGCATTGCATTCTACAATGAACGTTTTACCAAAATAAAGTGTTGCCAATACCGATGTAGAAGACTTGGCATCTTTTTAGAGAGAAATTGTCAAGGTAGCCTCATCACTCCATACAAATGAATTTTTATTCAAGAGAGACATGAGTGGGCCCACAATGCATGCATAATTCTTAACAAATTTCTAGTAATATCCTATAAGTCCCAAAAATTCTCTAAAACTCATGTTCTTTAGAATAGGCCAACGATTGTTCATATTCCATACCATAACCCTTAGCGGATTAGGTTTCCAACAAACACTGCTCCAATTCCTTGTCCCAATGCATCGCATTCTACTATAAACATTTTACCAAAATGAAGTGTTGCCAATATCAGTGTAGAAGGCGTGGCATCCTTTTAGAAAGACAATGTCAAGGTAGCCTCATCATTCCATACAAATGAATTTTTATT
Source organism: Pinus taeda (assembly GCA_000404065.3). Classification (NCBI taxonomy): domain Eukaryota; kingdom Viridiplantae; phylum Streptophyta; class Pinopsida; order Pinales; family Pinaceae; genus Pinus; species Pinus taeda. The sequence continues at coordinate 110,301 of APFE030142868.1, read as the reverse complement.
CAAGAGAGGCATGGATGGGCCCACAATGCGTGCATAATTCTTAACAAATTTCCAGTAATATCTTGTAAGTTCCAAAAATTCTCTAGAACTCATGTTCTTCAAAATAGGCCATTTTGTAATGTGTTCTTCACATGAATTGCTATAGATAGTATATCATCAAAGGAAACCAACACAAATTTTCTAAGATGGGGTCAAAAAAAATTGTTCATAAGACCTTGAAAAGCAAGAGCATTAGTCAACCCAAAAGGCATAACCAAGAACTCATAATGCCCTTCATGTGTTTTAAAAGTTGTTTTGGGAATGTCTTATTTTCTTAATCTAATCTAGTGGTATCCTGATTTAAAATCAAGCTTTGTAAAGCATGTTTGATATGTGGTTGTCATTGATGTCAACCTAAGAAACACAAGGAGATGCCTTGCCTTTGTCGACAATATGACATGGCAATTCATGGTTTTGTGTCAAGATCATCCTTGATGGATTCTCCTCGGCAATTCGTTTTCGATGGTATGTGGCACATCACGAGAGCCTCCACGGTTTGTAAGTTACGCATGATTGAAGTTGAAGGACCAAATTTGCAGCAAAAGCCCCAAAGGTTAGCAAGGTGGCAGCTCTTGTTAACCAAGTCAAAATGTCAAAGTCATATGTCTCTTCTCCAACAAAAAGGGCATCGCAAAGGGTTATTTTAAACATAAAGTATCTAATGAAGGGGTTTTTGAATTTCAAAATTAAAATCCTTAAAGTGTTTTTCCCCTCTAATTTGAATTCAAAAATTCAAAGTTCCCCCTCCAATAACGGATTTCAGCTGCTTCAAAAGAGCCCTTCCAAAACTATAAAAAGACATGTATCCTCCCTCCTAGGATATGCATGAAAATGAACATCTTTTGACAAAACAGAGTTCTGCAATTATATTCATCCCTGAGGAGTAACGTTGATCAGATGAGAGGGTTTGGATTTTGATTTTTGTTTTACAGTTGGGGATTCATTGGGTCTTTTCTTTGCAGGTGGAGTTGCCTCACATGAATGACCAAATCTACATTTTATGAAGAATGACTCATGGAAACCTTGCATTATAATCTCAGATCATAACCCGTGAGGCAGTTAATGTCTTCGGCCATGCTTTTGGGTACTATATCATCTGCAGTTTCATCAGTTGAGGCAAGGAAGAAGTTTTGCACCATCTTTGTTCAGCAAATGTGGTAAAAGTTTTTGGTTTGTTGAGACAAGATTAAAGCATACTTAAAGCCTGCAGATCCAAGCATAAGAAACCCTTATTTGTGGTTTAAAGCTCCAAGCAGTGTCAATCCATATGTGGCTTGAGGACTAGTGAGGGCTTGGCTAATTCCTATCATTCGTCCTTCCATTACAACTGTGACAATGTTCTGAGGCACCAAACTGAAGTAACCTTGAAGTGTGCGACCTAATTCCTTATGATTGATCCTAGAAGTTTGACGTTGAAGCACTACCATTATCTTAGGACTGCAGGCTTAAGTAACCTCCATTGCAAGCGAAGAAACCGTTAAACTCTGAAGCTTACAAGTGTATCTTTCAGGTATGTTCGGCTTATTGACTAGAAGACACTTGCAATGAAATATAAATTGTGTTATTTGTATATTAATGTGGCCTAATCAAGATTCAAGCTACGCACCAGCTAAGCTGACTTTATAACCAGTTAGTATAGAAGAAGCAAAGCTAAAATTTCGGCCTTGAAATCACAGGTATATTGATCTTATCATGATAACCAACTGTTGAGTACTCAATTGAAGCCTCAATTAATCAACAGTAAAGAGTGAGAAGACTATTGAAAGTAGAGTGGATTTGAAAATGCTTTGGTTGCAGCAATCAACATATACTTCCCCCGAATTTGGTAGCATTCTTGACATCTCATAGGATCAAATTTTTAAATCAAATTGTGGATCTGGATCATTCATCTATATACCTGTACAGTGGCCAATACTAGTTATTTGCCATAGCATTGAATATACCTGTACAGTGGCAACAGGCTTGGGAAGATTATACTAATGCATTGTCCGCATCACATGTTAGATTACTAGATCGGGAAGATGAACTTTTATGGGTACGCTTCAAAGTAGGGCACATACACGACTAAAGTTGGATACTTACATATTATCGCCTCAAAGGAAACTGAAATACACTCTTGGTGGTGGAATCACCTTTGGAAAATGAAGAGTCCAGCTAAAGCCATAATGTTATTATGGTGTATATTGGAGAATAAAATACCCACGGGAGAAAACTTAAAAAAGCAATCCTTCTATGGCCCATCCTGATGTGCTTTATGTAAAGTTGTCAAAGAGTCAGTAGATCACTTATTCTTATCCTGTCAATCTGCAAACCAGGTATGGAACCTGGTTTACCAAGGGCTGACAATTACTATCAGGTGGTAGGGTGCAAATGTCAGTCAGGCTAGGAAGAAATGGTGGATTGAAGCTTCTCCAAAAAAGCTATGGAACATCCCTCTGATTACTTGCTGGGGTATATGGATAGGGAGAAATTGTAAGATTTTCCAGGACAGTAACTTCTTTCCCGATGCTATTAGTGCACAAATCATAGCAAATATATATATTATAATCGTATTCCAGATGAAGAACAAAGTCATTGTCCTAGTATAATATCTGAGGAGATTATTGACCACTCAAAACTATGGGCCTACTTTGATGGAGCTTCACAGCAAGGTAGATGTGGAGAAGTTGTTCTTCACCTAAATGACTTTCATCACTATGAACTAAAAGTTGAGTTGAAACATGGCACAAACAATTTTTCAGAATTATTCAGTCTTAAGTTACTCATATTCTCTATTGAAAAGGAATGTCGATAGCTACATGTTTTTGGTGACTCAAAGGTGGTAGTTGATTGGTTTAATCAGCTTTCTTCATGTCACATGCACACACACACACAAAAGCATATTGGATGAGGTTATGATGTTAAAATCACATTTTGATTACATTACAGGGAAAGGAACACACTTTCTGATAGGCTATCAGAAGAGGGCGCGCAGCAAGCGTATGGTATTTGGCATGTGACAGAGCAGAATGGTCACGATCACTATCATTACTATCATCGTCCCTTCTCTGAGACAGCACGGGATATGGCAGCTCATTAGTGACATCATATTTATGTCATTTTTGTTTATCCGACATATCACACTACTTGCATATGACGAACGACAATATATATCAGCTCAGATGGACTTATCACGGACATGACTTAGCATATTATTTTTTGTTTATCTCATATATATGTTTATTTCAGTACAGTTTACAAACTAGCTGATGATTGTTGATTCACAAACAGTCATATTTTGGTATGATATACAGCGCATACAGCATGTAATTTTCACTGCTTTTTTAATGAAAATTATGATTTTTCCTGGAGGAAAAAAAAGTTCTTCATTGAATGATATATTGCTTCTGCAAGGCTCTGACTTGTATTGGCAGAAGGCATTTATGAATTAGCAAGCACTCAAAGCATTTAGAAGCATTATTTCAATAACATATCATTTACCAAAGGTGTGGCAGATAGTATCCTTTGAAGTCTAGACATGATTCCAATCATACAACAGCTAGAGTTTTATTTTACATAATTTTGAATGTGTGTTGGCATCGACAGTTTCATTTGATACTTGTTTCATTATCAGCACCTGCAGAAGGACAAAGCATTCATTCTAATTGCAAAAAGGGTTATTGGCATTCTCCTTATTGGCTGAAGTTGAAGATTTCTAGAAGAATTTGTTTCTAAGGTTATCATCATCAACATTGGCCTCATAATTAGAAGTTCATTTACAAACATAGCCTGGCTTACTTCATCAGATTGGTTGCAGCAGTTCTTCATTCTGACATAAGGAGCAGAAAAGGTTTTATTTCATTATTGTTACAGCAATCTGGTGGAAGGAGGACATGGTTCAAATCTGAAAAGGTCTTTATCATTGTAAGTGGGCCATTGTCCCTACTATGGGAGCCCACAATAGTTTGTAATTGTTCATTGTGATTTTTCAGGTGGTTGGGTGGTGCTAGGCAGGCGTTGGAGTCACCTTCAGGTTGGAACCTGAAAACACTTCAAGGTGGAAGAGTGGTGCTAGGGCAAGTTGGAGCTTGCTAGGGTGTTGGAGCATCCTTTCAGCAATCACTGATAAAACCAAGGGATTGGAACATCCTTCCAGTTGGAGCTGGAGAATTGAATGTTTTTCTACAGTACTAGGGAGTTGGTGCTTCCCTTTCAGTTGGATCTGAAGCATTGATGTACTCATAAATTATTAGAAAAGCGTTTGATGATTCTTTTTGTCCTGAAGGGGGTTTTCCACCTAAAAATCCTTGTTTCAAATGTCTCTTGTTTATTTATGCTTTTAATTGCTCTTAAAATATTAATAAATTACTAATGCTAAAAGATATCAATTCGCCCCCTTCTTATTATTTCCAACAAAATAAGCCATTTCGTGAAGCTCATCGATATTTGGGATAGGGAATTTATCCTTAATGGTGATTTTGTTTAGATCTCTAAAAATTAGGACACATCGTCCAAGAATTATCTTTTACTCTCACCATTAATATTAGAGTTGAAAATGAATTCCTACTGTGTTTGAATAATACCTAAATTTAGCATGTCTTGTACCATTTTCTCAATCTCCCCTTTTTGTTGATGATGATATCTATGAAACCTTTAATTAGGAGTACTTCCAAGTATGAATTTAATTTGATGTTCATGATCTCTTGATGGAGGCAGTCCTTCAGGAATTTCTTTCTTGAAAGACCCTATAGAGCTTTTCCAAACTGCATTTTACTTCCTCGAGAATATTTTCATCTTCCTACTTAACTTCCATAGGATACAGTTTAACCACAAGTCAATTGCAACCCTTTTTTAGGAGTTTTTCTATTCTATGAGAGTTTATGACTTGAGAAGGTCCAGCTTTTAACCTTTCGAGCTCATCATGAATAATTCATTATAGTTCGTAGAAACTGTACCCAATGTTTTGAACCATTGAATCCCTAAAACAACATCTACACCTCCAATTGGAATGGCATACCTTGGGCATTCCAAATTATATTATCCTATACTCAGTTTGTTTTGTGGCATTTTTCCACACAATCAATACTACCTCCATCGGTAGTTAAAACTTGAAAATTTGTCACTGAATATAGAAAACATTTGAGGCACTCTACTAATCTTTAATCAATGAAGTTATGGGTATCACTGCAGTCAATAAGCACTATAACCTTTTGCTTCTTAATGTAACCAACATTCTTTAGGGTTTGGGGAGCTAACAAACTTGCCAATGCATGAATAGATAGCTCACACCTATTTGAATCAATGTTGTGCACAATTTTTGTCTTTATTTCTTGCATGTTTAAGTTGACAAGTTCTTCTTCATTTCTTACTGTAGATGCCTCCATTTCCTATTCATTATTTTCCAAGGTGAGCAAATTTTTTTTAACATTTACGCCCTTTTGAACATTTTTTGTTACCACCAAATCATTGTCCTTTTATTCTTCTTTCATGCATTTCCTTTTGTGATATTCAAGTACATTGAGGTAGGATTGTCTTATGAACCCCAAAATGATCTTTGCTTCCTCTGTATGATCCCATGGCAATCTTGTGTGCATCCTTATTAAGAGAAAATTGCATACCTTCCATAGCATTTTTTGGATGTTTTAAGAAAAGCTTATAGTTAATGTCTCCTTTTAATCCACCCATGTAAGATTCCAACAAATGTTCATCACTAATGTTATCCACGCTTATGGCCAGGACCTGAAATTCTGAATTATAATCTTCAATATTAAGCAAAGTCTTTTCGTAGAAATCACATACGAGAAATTTTTGGCCGATGCGTTTCGAGCCAACAAGTGTGGTTCATCATCAAGACCAGATGATGAACCACACCTGTTGTTTCGAAACGCGTCGGCCAAAAATTTCCTTTATGATATTTCTACTGAAAGACTTTGCTTAATTCATTATGGATCATAGAACCCTGAATATAGAAATCTTCAATATCACCAAATTGCTTGAAATTGTCAATTGACTCAGACTGAAATAGTCTTTGTTCTCATGATTTGCTATATTATGCTTCTAAGTCTCTTGCAAATAAACCCCAAGTATAATAATAAGAATGGGGCTTCCTTTTAACTACCCATTATAATACCATTAATAAGGCTTTATCTCAAAGTTCAAAGTTGCTATGTGAACAATGAATCCTTTGCTTATCATCCATAATATTATGCAATTCAAAATATTGTTGTATTTGGTGCACCCAAGCAGAGAACTTTGTTCCATCAAACTTTTTTAATTCAACAATGGGAAGGTTCACTCCATTAGGAAACCATCCATGAGTAGCTCCACAGTTGGAGTTAAATACACTTGAAAATTTCTTGTCATTGGCAAATTGTTCAACTTCAATACTACCTTTATTTTCACGAGTTCCTTCTAACACACAATCAATTTTACAAAGCTTCCCATTTATTGATTCTATAATCTTTTGTTCCATCTATTTCGTCTTTTTATCCATTTTTCATTATCTTCATTTATATCCCTTTCAACTGTACAACCATGACAAATCAACCTTCATAGTGTTACTTATCCAACTTGGATACATGGTGTTGCATGTCCTCCATTTCTTCATGGATCATGGATAGACTTTTTGGAGGTTTAAGTGGTGAATTAACTTTTGAAGCACCCTCTGGAGGCATAATTATGCTTCTCTATTTCCTTCTCATCACGAATTTTGAATCACCAAAAATAGATCTTTCAATCAAAAGTTATGACAATTGTAACTTGTAAGTTGCATACCTTTCAAAATGCTAATTTGTAGACAGATGGATGACCTTTGTCTTGATATACCTCTGGAATTTAAACCCTTCTAAATCTAAATTTGAACTTGTAGTACTTTGATATGTTTTATCTGCAATTCCATATGCATGACCAAAACTTTATGTGCAATGTGAAAGTTATGATAAGTTTCAAAAACCTGTTGATTTTTTGCCTCTTCCCAAAAGCAAAATTGTATAGCATGCCACGTTCCTAGTTTTTTAAACAAGATTCTAAATTTTTTACGTGAGGTGCCTCAATATGTTTCCTCAAATCTATGAAAAGTTGGCAAACCAAAGCTTCGCCGAGAGAAAATTACAGCAAAAATTCCACGACCACTCATTTGAAATTGATTTAGGACCCTAACTTCCAAATGATATATCTCCAAACCTATAGCGAACCATAATCCCAAATTTTTACTAGATGTACCCCGAGATTTATCCTTAGTCTCTTAAAAGTTTCACAGCCTAAATGGTCCTAGAAAAATTTATAGCGAAAATTCCAAGATCACTCATTTGAAACTGATTTCATGACCATTCATAAACCCTAACTTCCATAGGGTGTATCTCCGAAAGTATAGCGAACCAAAATCTAAAATTTAGACTAGATGTACCTTGAGATCCCTCTTCAATCTTCCCAAAATTTCAAGGTTTAAAGCTTCCCCAAAAAAATTATAGTGAAAATGCCATGATGACTCATTTAAAGCAGCAAAACCATAGGCTCATATGCTATGATACATAATGTTATGAACCATGGGACTAAAAATGGTAAGAAACCAATAATCACAGTCCATTTAGATGGGGAAACCTCCCTTTACAATGAATACAATATATGAGACAAAATAAGATGATCCTAAGACAAGCTCTCCTTGGTATATGTATAGGAGACAAAGAGTACAATTAGAATGAAACGATACAATGAAAGGTTATATCCAACCTCATGATATAACAAATAAACCAACAATAAATACTTAATAGGGCAACATTAATATAGGGGCCCAAAAACCTTAAGAGAAACCAAGAAAGAGTGAGAGAAAGAAAGGCCAAGCTCTAGCACAGACCTTCCCAACTTTTGTTCAAGGTAAGTCAAAGTGGACATCAAGCCCTATGAATGAGAGGTAGACGCGATTATATTAAATCATTGGCTCCAATAGTGAGAAGTTTATTTCAGTGTGCACAGAATAAAAGAAGGGTAGAAAAATAAGATTTTCCCACTATAGCTACTGGGTCACATCCAAACTTTATGGGAAAAGTTATGGGAACTTGTGAAGACACTTAAATTGGAGGGTGATCCACAATTAACTAAGAGAAGCTATGAGAACTTGCTAAGACACATAGAATGAGGGGTGATCAACGAGTAACTATGTGGAAGAGTTACACAAACCTCATAAAGTCCCCATTTTATCCCATCCAACATGAAGAGGACCCTAAGAATTTGTTGGCACTACTACTGGCAAGAAAAAGGGAAAAGAGTACAAACGTACACTTTAGAGTTCAAAAATGTGCATGCCCAACCTCCTTTGTACCTTGCCAAGGGTGTGGGGTGTCAAATTCTTACTTTGCATATCCAACTCAAAACTCTTTTATGAAGACACTGTCATCTTCTGCTCATCAAGAGCTTTTCGTTGTTATAAACTTTATTAAAATCCAAGTCTAAATCGTCAAGATATGGTCAATTGAAGATTTTCACCCTTGGCGCCATGTTAGCAGTAGCACCACTAAGTAATTCCAACATGGCAGATGACATAGGACCGTAGTCCATGTTTCATCATGTTGTGATGAAATTACAATATCAATGCCACCTAGCCTACCATGTCAACCAATTAATTTGATTTACATGTATTTTTGCATGAGTGGGATTTAGAAAAAACTTAATTTACAAATCCACATAAATATTTATATTCCATCGTTAGTAAATAATAATAAAATCCCACGTGCATATAAGACTCGTGTGGGTATAATCCACATGCTAAAGTCAAAGTGTCCAAGGCTTCACAAGCCATCAAGAGAATTCTGTAAGTTTCCCATAACGCAACCCAAAATATTTCATCGATTGTCAATAGGGTAAAATTCCTAACCTTTGCAAACCATCAATAAAGTCAAACCCAAACTTTTTGTCAATCCACTGATGAGGTAAACTCCAAAAAACTTAGTTGACTTCCAATAAAGTAAATACCTCAAACTTCTTATTGACCATCGATGAGCTCATCAACCATAGGTAAAATTTGTCATGTAACTTTTAATAACCTTGTCAAAACCATCAAACCCCTAATGGTATTAACATCATCGAAAAAATTTGTCATATAACCTTTAGAACCTTGTGAAATTTGCAGAACATATGATGGACTTTTTAGTCGTCGACAAATTTTGTCATGTAGCCATTAAAACGTTGCCAAATTCGTCAACCCCCGTGGACATTTTGTAGATGAGAGTAGCTCAAACGAGTACTTCCGCATAGGTCTAAGTGTCTGGATGTGTGAAAGTTGTCGAATGGGCCTTTAAACTTAGTAATTACTTTAATTATTAAAGTATTTCTTTTAATAAGAACACATGATTAATATACGAAAATGCAATGGTTATTTGCATTATTGAAATAGATAAATCTCAACCACTGATCTCAAGTGAAGTTGAGATCTAATCTCAACCATCATTCACATTGGCTATTGGGGTTGTGGATTTAGTCAATAACTCAAACTTATAAAAGGAAGGCTGGTTGAGGGAAAATATTGAATACAGTGTGGATGATAAAGGACTTCCATCCAAAGTATTCAAAGGTTCAAAGAAGATTACAAAAAGCAATGCTTGTAGCAAGGAGAATCAACCAACAACCTGATCTAGTAGAGGTCACATGAATCAATAAGAAAGGAAGGGTCATACTAGTCAAATCAAGCAGAAAGGAAGAAGGGTAGATCGTACAATAGCAGATCATTGCAAGAGAGGGCCATAAGACTCCCAACATAGTCGCTCAACCATATCGTGATCCATACAGTATGCCATACATCTTGAGCTTAAACATACAAGAAATTGAGGGCCATATAGGTTGTACAAGGAGCATGCAACAAGCAACAACAGGGGGGTTGATTCAGAGAAATTCTAAGGGTTGTACCAACCATAAAGGTGTGTTGTTAAAAACCCAAAAATTGTTGTAGCTTGTAAAATTTCTATTAGGGCCAATTTCCCAGTGAGGGAGCCCTTGTATGCTTGGAAGCTATTTGAATGAAAAACAAATTTGAAGGGTTAATATTTTGGATGTTTGTGAGAATGGTTCATTTTCTTTCACCGTGTATTTCTTGTTAAAATTCTAGTATGTGCAATTTATTCACAAAGAATATCTACATTTAATTTTCAACAAGGAAATTCACTAGGAAATAATTTTCCATTGATTAGAGTTAGAAAATTAACATTGTATCAGAGCCTTTCTAAAAAGAAGTCCAACTTATGATTTGCAAGGCAAAAAACCAACAAAAATTTCTTGTGGGTGCTAGTAGGGTTTAGCACACGATAATTTTAGTGGTTCAGATCTAGAAATGGCAGCTACCAACCTCAATTTTGATGACAAGATGGATAATGCATATAACTTCCTACCCTAGAAGGTAAGGGTTAGAAAGAGAAAGATCTTTTGGATATTGTTGATAAGGAGGTTCTACCAAGAACAAATACAACATTGTTGACAACCCATGAAAAGAAGGATATCAAAACTCAAAGGGTCATCATGGATGTCGTGAAGGATGTAATATTCCAAACCAGGAAAATACAACAAATAACATACGCATGAACTAAACTACAACAATAAAAATCTGAACAAGTGAACAAATCAGAAAACCCCAAAATCTAGGCAATAGTCTTGAGCCATTTTATTAATTATGCATGGAAAATCAAGTACAATAAGATGAATTCCAAAGAACTTGGGCTTGCTACAGCAAGCAACGCAAACCCCATGTGAGAATGTGTAGGACCATGTGCTAGAATTGACACAAATATGTAACTCGAACTTGTCGATAAACTCCACTACTGTTTGTTGAATGGAACTGGTTGTCCTACTCAAAATAATGCCCAGAATGGTCTGAAATTGCAACCACAAGCTCCTCTCCTCAAACTGAAAAATACCCAAAAAAGGTTTGGCCTATCTCCAAGTCAAAGTCGAACCCACAAAATGGTGCAAATTCCCCAACTAATCACCAATTCGCCCTACTATAAGAATGAGGTTTTCAAGCCTAAATATTGCTCCAAAAAAAATGCAAAGTTAGTCGGAGACACCTCTCAATAAACCCACAAAAACCCAGAAAGGGTTCGAGCTGAATCCACCAACCCTCGATGACCCCCAACAAGTGCAAATTGTCGAATTTGGCCAGAAAACGTCCCACAAAATTGATACTACTTAATTAAGCCCAAATCCACCACTAGAAATCTCTCCCAACTCTGGCTAAATTCTTCCCCGAGGAATACCTGCAATCTCCAACCCTTATCTCTCCTAAACATCAATTCATCCAACCCCTACGCAAGCTTGCCTGGAAACCCCTGTGCACTTCCAGAAAGGTAGAATTTCAGCCCCAAGAATTCTCTCAAACTCAACCCTACTAATCACCACAAATTCTCTAGCTAAATTAGGAGAAAACCACTGCAAATCCTCTAGTGTTCTACTCCTCCGTAAATGATCTCCCCACAAGCAATTTGAACCACTTTTGCACCCTAGAAGAAAAATGTACCAGCTGAAATACCCTGCAAATACACCCTATGGAAACTCTGAATTGAGCTCCCCAACTTGCCTCACTAAGGAGACACTCGAAGTTCTCCGAAATGAGGGTAGAATTCCCGCTCGAAAATCCTTGTCCTAAATAGCACGGTTGTCTTGGCTAAGCAGCTAAGGGAAATAATGTTAAATTGTCAAATGATCAAAGATGTCCCAAATGAGAGCCTCCTTGCTCTATTTATAATTGTTGGTCTCTCTTTCCCTTGGTGGCCCCCACTTTCCACTAATTCACCCCCTTTTTATTTCTCTCTCTTGCTCCACAAGTGTGCATTCCCTTTTTCTCTCTCTTGTGGCCCCCACCTGCCAATGAGCTACAATCTTGCCTTTTCACCCAAGCTACTCAAGCCAAAATCATCTCCAAAATACGAACTACAAAATTGTGCTATGCCTAGCACCTCCCCAATAAACTTCGTTAATCTCCTCAAATGAAAAATCAAAATTGGGGATATTACAAAGGATCACTTGAATCCTCACATGACAAAAAAGAAAACAACTAGGGGAATGTTCAAGGTTCTAGTGGATTTATTCCAGAGTGGCAATATGAACCGAAAGATGATCTTAAGGGATAAATTAAAATCCATCTAAATGTCAAGTTTGGACAATGTGACCAACTACTTCATGAAGATCACCCAGGTATGTGATCAACTCACAGTAATTGGATAAAAGGTGGATGGGGCAAAACTAGTGAACGTAGCACTAAATTGATTCACCAAGTCTTGGGAACCATTTGTTAAGGGGATCTATGCTTGGGAACGCCTTCCCACCTGGGAAAGGCTTTGGGATGACTACATTTAGTAAGAGATTTGGGAGGAGTCTAAGGTTGGCAAGCAAGGAGATGGAGAAGAGAACGTGTTCTTAGTCAATATGGCCAAGAAGGGGAAACGAAAGAGTTCCAAGGGTAACAGTGAACGGGCAACTTCTTAGCCAAGGAAGAAGAAGGACTTGAGCAAGCTCAAGTGCTTCATTTTCCACAAGAATGGAGATAAGAAGAAGGAAGAGGGAAAGTCCCAACAGACAATAGCATCAATTGAGGTTCAAATTGACGAGTTTGCAACGAAGTTAGAGAAGGTTTAGCTTGATGAGTTTGCAACGAAGTTCCAGAAGGACTTTGCATTGTCTCTTGTCTATCTACCAGCACCATCACAATACGTGCTTGGTACTTGGATAGTGGTGCATCACGTCATATGACAAAGGCACAGGAACTATCTAGCACTCTGACGAAGGGAGACTTAGATTTACATGTAGATCTTTGTGATGACGCCAAGTATGCAGTGAATGTGATTTGAACAATTTAGTTCCAACTAGAGTCAGGAGGGGCGTTGGAAGCCAAGGGCATGCCATTTCTACTAGGACTGAAGAAGAACTTGCTCTCATGCTCAATGATCAAGAACAAAGGATATGTAGTTATGCTCAAGAATAGGCAGGTGCTCATTCATCAAGAGGAGACTAGCCCAAACACAATAGTGATTATCGGGATTAGAGAGCAACTTATACAAGTTAATGGGCAAACCTATTTAAGCATTAGTACATGATATTGATAACTTGTGTAAGCTACGACACAAGAGGATGGGACACTTGCACTACAAGGCATTGTTGACTTTTAGGGAGATTGTCATTGGTCTCCCAGAGTTCATAATCAAGCAGCAGGGCAAGTTCAAAGTGTGTGCACATGGCAAGAATGCTAAGGCTATTTTTCCAAGCGATGAGAATATGTCTCAGGGGACCTTGGATCTCATTCACTGAGATGCATGTGGGCCAACGTTAGTGGCATCAATACAGAGAGCACAATACTATGTCACGTTCATTGATGACTAATACTGGAAAACCTATAGCTTCTTCATGAAGACCAAGGATGAGGTCTATAGTCGGTTTCGGAGTTCAAGGTCGAGGTGGAGAATCAAACAAACAAGAAAATCAAGATCTTGAGGTTAGATAATAGGGGAGAGTACACCTCCAACAAATTCAAGGATTTATGCAAGAAGGCAGGGATGAAGATGGAGATGACAATTTCATATAACTCTTAGTAGGATGGAATTGCAAAGAGAAAGAATCTATCCATCATCGGTTTTGCCAGGGCTATACTACATGACCACTAGTTGACTGTGTTCCTTTGGGCGCGGGCATGTAACAGAATAGTATATGGGCATAACAAGAGTCTTCACAAGATCTTGGGGGACAAGAATCTTGAGGAAGCATTCACGAAAGATAATGCACATTTGCATCTTCGATTGTCCAATGTATATCCATGTTCCCATGGAAAGGACGATGAAGCTACAACCCCCAAGAGAGAAGGGCAAATTTGTGGGATACAGTGATACTTTGAAGGCATACAAGATCTCCGTTCCAACACGAAGGAGGACAATTGTTAGTAGGGATGTAAAGTTCAAGGAGGACCTGGCATCTAGGAAGTCTCATGAGTTGCCACCAACAGTGATAGAGGGCAAGGTACTAGAGGCTCCAAAGGTAGAGCAATGTGAAGAGGATTCCAATTCAGGGAGCCAACCTTCAGGTGGGGATAAGTCAGCCGCTCCTTCTAGTTTTGTCAAGAGACCTGAGTGGTTTGAGCAAATATTGAGGAATGCTCAAGAGCATGTGGAGGTTCTTGGGAGTACATTTAGGGAGAGCAAGCCTTCAAAGAAGTTTTCAAACTACATGGCACTGATGAGTAGCGTCATTGAAGAGGTAGCAAACCAAGAGGTTTGGAGGAAAGCCACGATGAAGGATGATGCATGAGACATTGTACCAAGACTAGAGGGAGGGGGAACTAGTTTTAAGTGGTTCTTCAAGAAGTGCCTTCTTCATTAAGAGTACTTCCACACAGGTATAAGCATCTAAATGTGTGGTAGTCATCTAATGGTCCTTTACCCTTAGCAATTACTTTAATTATTAAAGTAATTTCTTTTTTATAAGAAAAAGTGAGTTAATCTAATGAAATGCAAAGGTTATTTACATTAGTGAATTAGAAAAATCTCAATCGTTTGACCTCTGACATCTAGTCTCAATCATCAATCACTTTGGAGATTAGGGTCACAAATTTTAGTCAATAACTCAAGCTTATAAAAAGAGGGCTCAACTAAGGGAACATACACAAATTGAATACAACAATGTTGATGATAAAAGACTTCCATCCAAAGTGTTCAAAGGTTTAGAGAAGATTATAGAAAGCTATGATTGTAGCAAGGAGAATCAACCAGAAATATGAACTAGCAGAGGTCATACCAAATAGCATGAGAGGAAGGCTAGTACTAGTCAAATCAAGCAACAAGGATGGAAGGTAGATCATACAGCAACAAATAGCTAAAAGAGAGAGCTATACAAATCCCATCATTGACACTCAGCCAAATAGTGATCCATACAATAGGCCATACATAGAGCAGGCCTCCCAAGAAGTTTTCAAACTACATGGCACTAATGAGTAGCATCATCGAAGAGGCAACAGACCAGAAGGTTTGGTGGAAAGCCATGATGAAGGATGATGCATGGGACATTGTGCCAAGACCATAGGAACAACCAGTTCCAAGTGGCTCTTCAGGAAGTACCTTCCTCACTAAAAGGAAGTGTTGATGAGATTAGTTCAGACATGTACTTTTGCACAAGTCTAAATGTCTAGACATGTGGAAGTAGTCTAATGGTCCTTTAACCTTAGCAATTACTTTAATTATTAAAGTAATTTATTTTTATAAGAAAAAGAGAGATAGTCTAATGAAATGCAAAGGTTATTTGCATTAGTGAATTAGATTCAATCGTTTGATATCAAGTGAAGTTGAGATCTAATCTCAATCATCAATCACTTTGGAGAATAGGGTTGTGG
Source organism: Pinus taeda (assembly GCA_000404065.3). Classification (NCBI taxonomy): domain Eukaryota; kingdom Viridiplantae; phylum Streptophyta; class Pinopsida; order Pinales; family Pinaceae; genus Pinus; species Pinus taeda. Next base: position 94,931 of record APFE030142868.1, on the reverse strand, counting down.
ATTTAGTCAATAACTCGAGCTTATAAAAAAGAGGGCTAGGCTAAGGGAAAAGCACAGATTGAATGCAATGTGGATGATAGAAGGCTTTCATCCAAGGTGTTCAAAGGTTTAGAGAAGATTACAGAAAGCAGTGATTGCAGCAAGGAGAATCAACCAGCAATCTAATCTAGCAAAGGTCACACCAATCAGCAAGAGAGGAATTCCAAGATAGCCACTCAGCCATACAGTGATTCGTACACTAGGCTAAACATTAAGGGAGAGCGGGCCTCCAAAGAAGTTTTCGAACTACATGGCACTGGTGAGTAGTGTCATCGAAGAGGCAGCAGACCAAGAGGTTTGGAGGAAAGCCATGATAAGGGAGGATGGTGCATGGGACATTGTGCCACGAACAAAGGGACAGCCAATTCCAATGGCTCTTCAAAAAGTACCTTCCTCACTAAGTGGGGGTGTTAATGAGAGTAGGTAAGACTGGTACTTCCACATAGGTCTAAGTGTCTAGACATGTGGACGTTGTCTAATGGTCTTTTAACTTTAGCAATAACTTTAATTATTAAAGTTATTTATTTTTATAAGCAAAAATGAGTTAATCTAATGAAATGCAAAGGTTATTTGCATTAGTAAATAAGATGAATCTCAATCATTTGATCTCAAGAGAAGTTGAGATCTGATCTCAATCGTCAATCACTTTGGAGATTAGGGTTGTGGATTTAGTCAATAACTCAAGCTTATAAAAAAGAGGGATGGGCTAAAGGAAAAGGACACGAAGTGAATACAATGTGGATGATAAAAAAACTTTCATCCAAAGTGTTCAAAAGTTCCGAGAACACTATAGAAAGTAGAGATTGCAGCAAGGAGAATCAACCGGCAATCTAACCCAGTAGAGATCACACTAATCAGCAAGAGAGGAAGGGTCATACTAGTCAAATTGAGCAGCAAGGAAGAAGGGTGGATCATACAGCAACAGATCACCTCACGAGAGGGTTATATGACTCCCAGCATAGCCACTCAGCCACACATTGATCCTTACAATAGATCATACATCAATTTAGCTCAGTCATACCGGAAAACAAGGGCCATACAAGCCGTATGAGGAACGTGCAGCAGGAAGCAGCCCAGGGGGCTGATTCATAAATTTGAGGGTCATAGTACATACCAGCCATACCAGAATTCTGAGGGAATTTAGTAGCTTGTAAAACTTCTATTGGAGCCAATTTCCCAATAACGGATTCCTTGTATGCTCAGAAGGTACTTGAGTCTTGAACAAAGAGCAGATTTGAAGAGTTAATTTTCTGTGTAGGTGATAATGATTTATTTGCTTCAGCTATGTATTTCATGTTAAAATTCCAGTGTGTGCATTACATTTAGTGAGCTTATCTAAAATTAATTTTCTACAAGGAATTTCACTAGAAAATAATTTGTTGTAGACTAGGGTTAGAAAATTAACACTTTTCAGTCAGCAGCAAAACTTGTCATGTAGCTTTTAGATCCTTGCCAAATTCATCAAACCCTCAACAGACTTCTCAGACATCCGCTAAATTTAATGTATTACCTTTTGAAAGCTTAATCCAACCCACCGATTCACTGTGACTTTATCAACCATCGGTGAAATTTTATATATACACAAAACTATATCGATATGTGTGTCTGTGTGAGATAGATAGACAGATAGATAGTATACCAAGATAAATCCATCTTAACATACGATCTTTTAAGCACCAAGAGATTTAAATTTCATTGTTCTTTGATCACGCTCATTTCAACAAGAGAAGCAAAGTGCATTCTACAGCCCAGTATTGAAAAAATCGTAATGTCTGTCCGGTTGGCCATCCCATATAAGTTTAGCCCAGTTTTAAATTTTATATAATTCCATAGAAAGAGAACATTGTTTCCAGAAGTAATGAATGAGGACAGAGATGATGAGATGAATCACTTGCAAATGGTAGTACATATGAAGCCCCATCAAGAGGGCTAAAGAAAATACATGAATCTGAAGAACTTTGACTCTGACATGAAATTGGCACAACTTTCAAATATCAGCCATTTATTTTCTCCTTTAAAACCAAACCTTTCAATTTATGATTTACCCTTAGTCACTGTGAAACCTTGTTTAGGGGCATGGCAAGATGTTAAAAGGAAGAAAGGAAAAAAAAGGCACGACTATTTTTCAACTGGAGAGCAACGAAATGTTAGCAATCCAATATTGTCTGTTGCTAATAACCATTTGAACACTGCGAGGAAGAAATGTAATGTTGGGTTTTGTCCAAATTTGCTTATTTCCCCAGAAATTCAAAATCATTGTTAAGATGCACAGTAGAGTACCTTGAGCATTTTCTTCAATCCATGGCGCTGTTTTTATTTCGGGTTTAAAGTTGCAGGATGCTGTGACATTGAAACAACATTAACTATTGAAAAAAAGTCAAAAATTATCAAAAACTGTATCTTCTATTGAGAACTTGAGTGTCTTCCACTAGCTTTAATGTCTGCGTCACTTTCTGATATGAACTAACAAGGTTGGCTGAAATTGTCACATGTTAGTTAGCCAGTTTAGAATTCTCCCCAGACTGCACATGTAATGGGTGTTTATTAGCAGTGTTCCTGAACATTAACTTCAAGTATAAATTGGAAAAAAAAAATTCTCTATCTAGCATGCTGCATCGAATCCATCAATTGTATATCGTGAGAGACCTGCCTTAACCAACAACATTACTGTTTTATATGCTCTCAACATCCAACCACCTGCTCCCGTTTCATCATCCTCTGTCAAGTTAAGCCTGCTGACTCTGGTTTTCACCTCAGTTAAACTGTGAAACAGAAGCTGCAGTCTAAGTTGCCTAGTTTGAGTTAGTGTTTAAGTTCAGCAACCATGAAGTTTGGCAAAAATTTGGCAAAGTTCAAGGAACTATACCATCCAAACTATATATATATATATATATATATATATATTAAACGCATATCATAAAAATGAAAATCACATACCAAAGTCAAATCTATATTTCAGAACGACAATATCTTGTTAAAAGTTTAGGGTTTTAAGTTCTGTTTTACGAATTCGGTTTTTATACTTCAGCTAGACATTCGGTTTTTAGGGCTGAAGTTCAGCAAATTTCGAATTTCATGCTTGAAATTTGCCAAACACAGTAACTAATGCTGTAGTAAGCTGCAGCTCTCTTTCGGTGAATCAAGGTTTGTTCCCCGTGTGAAGGTACAGTTCATGGCTAATATTATGCCTACATTTTCCGCAGTGTCATCACTCCACCTGGATTCAATTCAACCAAATTCAATTGAATCCGTTAAAACGAAATATCTTACTAACGAGACTGCTCTGGATATACAATCTGCTAAAGAACTGTCGATATCTAGCATAGCAAACACCAACGCGACCTTCCGTCGTTGGTGAGTTTGATGGAGTATTAGACCATCTATTTCGGTTTCACTCTCCCTATGATTTGCCCACACGAGTGCCATGTCAAAATGAGGCTGGGTGCAAATCCACAGGAATTCCACAAAATAGCTACACCTCAGACCTGACACCTAATCCAAATGAAATTCATGTTATGCAGTACAGCCCCCGACCCTCGAGAATGACTTCAAAGAAACTTCCAGAAAAACAATTAGAAAACTTACACAATTGGGAATGCTGATCCAATGGCATCGACATCGCCGTCAAAGTTGACGACTGCAGCTGCACTTCCAACAATCAGATCTGCAGAAAAAAGAGCACATTAATCCGTAACAATGTGATTGCGGCATACCTAAATATCCATCACCAAACCAGAACCCCAAGCAACTCAAAATAAGCTCTCCTGCAGAATTAATTCATACAATGCAGGTCAAATTCCATTCCTTGGAAGCCATGCATGTAAAGCTTCCAAAATCTTGCAGAAGCAACATCTGTAAAGCACCAGAGACCCTTATCTAAACAATGCATATAATCTTCTAAAACATCAGCTGCAGATGCCATAATCTGAAACCCTGGAATGTTCTAAAACGTTCTCGAACCTTCTAGAATATCATGTTCAACATCCTACAAATAATCCTGCGAAACCTTGCAGAATCGTCAATTGTTAATTAGAAGACGCGAATTGTACAGGATTTGTTAGTTACCTTATCTCTGCAATTCTGACGACATACTCTGCCGTCGGGAAGAAGAAAACCGACAGTAAAGTGAAAGCGCCGTCAGATTTACTATACAAGCCTGATCGGAAAATTCAATGGCGGCAATTGAACACCTGGGATGTTTTGCGCAGGAATTGTCAGCCACTTAATCCACCGCGATGCTCTGTAGAATTTAGAAGAAAAAAGAAGACAACAAACTGGACACAGGAAAGATAAATACAGGCAGAAGCAATTCGAAGGGTAAGAGGCACCGGAATTAGACTTACAATGTGAGAACGGTCGGGAATAGAACTCCTGACCTACAGATCTCGCAGAATTATTTTTCTTGTTTATTTTGTCCTCGCGTCTTTGTAAGTTTCGCTTCTGCCCTGTTTTTTGTTCGGACTGCAATAAAAACCGGCTTTTTTCCCTGAAAGCCGTCTGAAAAAAACCGCTTACGAGAGTGGTATGGAGAAAACCGCTTATCGGGTGACCGACGGAAAAGAAAAGGGGCCAAAACGCGACCGACGGGCGCACGGCCTGATTTGATCGGTGTCGGTTTCTGTGAAAGGGACGCGTCTAGGTGGCGGTTCGAATTACTCTGGGGACAGTGGGGAGGGACCGCCGCCGGCGAGTTGTCTTTCTCTAACCGGCAGGGTTAGATGATGGTGGGCCCCGCAGAAGGCTCGGCTTGACGCAAGCCTTTACCGGTGAGAGCATGCTGATACTGTGGCAGTGAATTGACCACATGCCAGAAAGAGAGAACTGGGGTTAGACTTCAGTGTTTGAGTCACGCGGCGGCGGTTAATTAGAGCCAATTCGGCGAGATTGACTCGGGTTAAAAATGGCGAGCTTTGGTTCAAAAACAGAAAGAGTTAAAATAGAGAGTTAAATTGTTGAAATTCGATCGGAATTAGTTAAGAATATATTATTAATTTTATTGATGGTTTTAATTAAATATTTAATTTTAAATTACAAAATTGGTTAGATGTTTAGTCGCTTTTTTAATTAAATATTAATAAATTGATGTATGATATTTTTTTATTAATGAATTAAATATTAATAAATTTTGTATGATATATTTTATTAATGAATTAAATATTAATAAATGGATGTATGATATTGTTGTGATTTGTTTCTACGAGACTATCATTACCAAGGTTAAGATCAATGAGGATGGTCTAAAGATATTAAATGCAATATCGGGGTTAAGCAAGGGTGTCCCTTTTTCCTTATCTTTTATGGTATTTACATCGATAAACTAGAGTGTGTGGAAACTACTGGTTGCAAGGGCACCGAGCTCTCTAGTATTATCATTACTCTTCTCCTTTATGTTGATGATATCGTTCTTCTTGCAAAGATTCATGATGACCTAGACAAGCACCTTAAGACTCTTTATGTCTATTGCTCCAAGATGGGTATGGCATTTAATACTGACAAGACTAAAGTCATGATCTTTAAATCCAAAAAGATCACCCATGGTAGTTTTGTCTATGGTAACCATTGTCTAGAGCAGATTTCTTCTTATAAATATTTGGGTATTGACTTTCCTCATCAACTCAACTGGAATTATAGCATCGAGAAAATAATTATTGGAGGTTGGAAAGCTTATTATGAGCTTGAAAACAATTGTAAGTCACTGGATCTTTACATTTGGAGTAAAAAAAGGTTCCTCTTTGAGACTTTTGTCACCCATATTATCTTATATGGGTGTGAAGTTTGGGTGTGCAATATATTTAGGGAGTCATGAAGAAAGATTGAGATGATTCAAAAGCAATTCATAACCTATAACCTCAAAATCAAGGGAAATACTTCATATCGTATCCTCTTGATCGAAGTTGGCATGTCCCCCATTCAAAGTGCAACTATGTTTAGATATATGATGTATAAGACAAAGCTTCACAATATGGAATCTAAAAGGCTCCCAAAAATTGCTTCTAACTTTAGTCAAAACCCCCGCCTGTGCTTCAAACACAGGTGGCATAAAGATGCTCAGTGTTGGCTCAACCTTTGGGGAATTGTATTCTTCTTATTAAAATTGAAATAATTTATTTATAATTTGTATTCCTTGTATTAAAATGTTAAAACCCTTCATATAGAAAAGCAAGAAACAATCTATATATATATATTACTCATATTTATAACCTACTTAAAATTTTTTATTAATATTTTTTAATATTGTATGTGAGTTTTATATTTAAAAATGGAATAAAATTAACAAATAAATATTTGAAATTATGTATTTTCTTATATAAAATTATTATTATTTCTCGTAGGTCAGGGATTTTCATTCAGTGTGGTCAAACCCATATCATTCGGTTTCACCAAAAAAAATTGCAAAAATTCTATGAATAGAACATGTTACAAATTGGAATTTATTATTTTTAAAAAATAATTTAATTTATTTTTCTTTAATTCGTTTGGTTGTTAAATTGAACATGTTATTGTTGATTGCCTCGTTTAATGAACTTTTGCAATAATGATAATGTACTTGTAGTCAATTTATAAAATCTTATTCTACTAAATTTTGTTTTAACTTTAGCGCATTTCAAAACAAAATTTGATCAGCGCATTTGTGCAAAGACCTGCTCGACGTGCCAGGGGGCATTTCAAAACTATGTACTTCGCTTGATTTAATTTTATTTATTTCCACTTGAAACCAGTACCTTGAATCAAGTACAAATGCAACCATGAAATTTTTATTTAAGGACCATGCCCACACTCTTATGGTTTCTAAAGTTATATCAATAAAAGTGCTAATAATATGGTTTCCAAAGTTATATCAAAGTTATTATGCCCACACATTATTGTTATCCCAAATCCCCCTTACCAAATAATAATATGGTTTCCAAAATTATATTAATGGGCAATTTTAGGTAATATCTTAGGAATTTTCACTTTGTTTCACAAACTAACTTGTTTTTGGGCATCGAAATAAAAATAAGGTTCAGAGGTAATTATTGTTATCAAAAGGCAAGTAGTGTACCATTTATTTGATACTTCAAATAAAGGTAAGAGACTTGGAATATTGACTATTGACATTCGTATTTACAAATCTAAAAAGTAGTCATTTTAGAAATTCATGATCAGTCTACATAACAGTTGGATTTGGTAATTAGCCCATAAATTGTTTATCTTAATTAATCTACGGCAAATTCATTAATAATTGATTTAAAAAAGGGAATATTTGCCACACATGAATCTTATTCTATTACATTTTTTAAGACTAGAAGTTGATTTTGTGATAGTTGTAATGCACAAACATACACATATATATTTTTGAATTCAAACTTCTATGATCCATAATATTTATGACAACATCTTTATAAGGATGCTCAATCTTGGCTCAACCTTTGGGGGATTAAGGAGGACATCATCATGGGAAGCAAGGATAGTATCAAAGATACTATTACCTCCAATTTTAAGGACAAGAAGTGGGATGCTAAGGAGTTGAAGGGTAAAAGGAAGCTAAGGTACTATAAGGAGGTGATCAACCCCACCCTTGATAACCAGAATTATCTCTCTATGTTGACTAGCACTAAGAAGAAAATGAACATCGTTGGGATTAGAACTAACTCTCATGAACTTCAAAGTGAGATTGCGGGGTGGTCTACTCCCAAGACTCCTTGGCACGATAGAATATGTCATATTTGTAATATTAAGAAGGTGGAAGATGAAAATCACCTCTTTTTAGACTATCCGGCTCTTGTCCACATCCATTCTTAATTCCCTATCATTGGCCACACCTCCAATCTTCTTGACTTATTAAGCCAACCCAACTATAGCGATCCTGGAACGCTTCTTTCTCTGCTCCTTGATCATAGAAACAAGATTTTGAAGAATGACAATTAGACTCTCTTTTCTTGAGGTCCAATAGACCACATTGGTCTTAGTGGACGTTAATCATCATCATCATCATCATCATCGAGATAATATATACGAGCAAATATTTATTTTAAAAATAGATAAAGATTTATCAAGAGATAAAAACTTTTTTTAGAGTAAAACTAGAGATATTCCCCTTAATTGTTTATAGATCTCGAATTGAAATAAATCTATATAATTTTAAAATAACATAATAAATTATTTTAAAATATACATTAAATAAATAATTAAATAAATAATATTTATTATAAATATTTAATATAATATATAATAAAATATAAAATTCAAATTGAAAAATTTATATTCTCGATTAAAAATTGAAAACAATATTTATAATTGTATTCTTCATATTAAAGGTTAAAACCTTTCCATAGAAAGAAGAAAACGTTCTCTTACGGTACTAATGTACTCATATTTATACCTATTTTAATTTTTTTTATTAATATTTTTTAAAATATTGTAGTGAGTTTATATAAAAATGGAATAAATTACAAATGAAAAAATAAACATTGAAAAATCTTTTATTTTTTTTATTATATAAAATTATGTTATTATCTTTGTTGTAGGTGGTCACGATATTGCATTCAGTTTTTTATCAAACTTATATTACTTTGGGTTTGATCAAAAAAATTGCAAAATTTCTATAGTTGAACATTACAAATTGGAATTTATGATTTTTAAAAAATAATTTATTTTATTTTTCTTTAATTTGATTGGTTGTTAAATTGAACATGTTCTTGTTGATTGCCTCGTTTAATGAACCTTTGCAATAATGATAATGTATTTGTAGTCAATGCATAAAATCTTATTCTACTACATTTTGGTCCTTAAAATTTTCATTTTGTTTTAATTTTAGCACATTTCAAAACAAAAATTGTTCAGCGCATTGGTGCAAAGACGTGTCGAACGACATTTCAAAACCATGTACTTCGCTTGATTTAATTTTATTTATTTCGACTTGAAACCAGTACCGTGAATCAGGTACAAATGCATTAAATACTGAGGCTAGTGGTCAACCACAAAATTTTTATTTAAGGACCATGCCCACACTTTTATGGTTTCCAAAGTTATATCAATGAAAGCGCATAGTCTAACGAGGTGGAGGAGTTGCCCAGAAAGTTATGGAAATTCCAGTCATATTTAGAGAAAATCCAACAAGTATTTTTGTAAATCCAAGTTATAGCTGTTAAAATTCAAAATTTTGGGTGTCCTAGATGTTTTTGATGGTGTTGAATCCATTTCCACCATCAAAAATAGGATTCAAAAATTGTCTCTACAAGATTTTTTGAATTTTTTTTGCATGGATTCCGGTCACTTTTGGCCATCCGGGCAATTCCTCCGCCTCATTAGACGACTCCCAATGAAAGTGCTAATAATATGGTTTCCAAAGTTATATCAAAGTTATCATGCCCACACATTTATGCTATCCCGAATCCCCCTTACCAAATAATATGGCGGCAACGATAATATCGTTTCCAAAGTTATATTAATGGGCAATTTCAGGTAATATCTTAGGAACCTTCACTCCATTTCACAAACTAACTTGTTGCTGGCATTGAAATAGAAATGGGGTTCAAAGGTAATTATTGTTATCAATGTTGAGATTTTCTGTTGTATGTAAAATAGGCAAAAATCTCAGTAGATGACAACAATAGGAATTTGTTGCTAGATTAGCTCCAGGTTGTTGGGAGGGAGTTAATGCATCCTAAATTTGAGTTGAGAGGATTTATGAGGTAGTTAGATTCTCCTTGCTATAAAACGGGTATCCATACGGATTGTTTTGAGATAGTGAGAGTTTGTGAGGATTTGATTAATTATGTAATCTCATGTTTGATTAATAAAGTTTGTTGACGCCTATGTTGTGTGGACGTAGCCCAGATTAGTTGGGTGAACCACGTTAAACCTCTGTGTCTCATGTGCTTGATTATTTTGCTGAGTATTTGTTTTAATTTACTGTGCATCTTATCTCCAACAAGTGGTATCAGAGCGAGTTGGAGGAGCGACACAGTTGGAGGAAGCGGCGCAGATGCTGATGCGTGATTGAACCTACATGGAGGTGGATCGTTGCTGGTGGATCGTGTGCTTATTCAGTTGGTTGCCTGTGGTATTGCGTGTTGGTATGTATAATCCATTTTGTTGAATTAACCTGCGGCGTGGGAGGATTAACACCATTAATGACAGTGTGGTGTCTATGCACTGCGTGGTTCCTCATTAGAGAGTCTGTCCGCTGAACATTGTGTGTATGTAAGTTGTAAGCTGCATTGAAGCTTGTGCTTTCAATGTTTTCCCTGATTGAAGCTACTCGGGACGTGATTCTATGCAAAAGATATCACAATTGAATGAGCCACAGCAAATTTTTTGTAAGTCTGAGGAGCATTGGCCCGAGGAGGCCGTGTTTGGTGCATCTGCCAGGAACTGAACAGTTGGTCTATTGTGTTGGATGTCAGTGTAAAGGCCGCCCAGTTTAGAGAGCTTCGTTTTGGGAAGCTTGCGGTAGCGTGGATTCTGTAATTTTGTCTACAGAAACATCTACCATTGCCAGTAAATGCGTGGTGTCTCTGAAGGACGCATGTAATGCGTATGATTGCTGCGTATGACTGTTGCGTATGACTGGAGCGTTCAATTGGTGCTGGTGCGGTTGAATTGGTGCGTATATGATTGCTGGAGCTTTCAATTGATGCTGGTGCGTATTGATTGGTTTTGCTGGTGCGTATTGGATTGGTTTTTTGTGGTGCCTGTTGAGAATGCGCATTGCTCCATTGCACTTTGCTTTACTCGGTTGTGTGCTGTAATATGCACAACACAAATAAAACAAGAGTTTTGTTTTTGAGATTATTTTTTTTTATTGCCCAATTTGCACAGTAAACAAACAAACAAAAAGTTTTTTTTTTTAAAGCAAAGGCATATAAGGCATAGGTAGTTTTTTTAATTGTTGGTATTTAAAAGTTGGATTTTGGAGATATTGTGTCTTTTGGTTGATACAAAAATGGCGAAAACTCAAAGTGCCCGGTTTGAAATTGAGAAGTTTAATGGCAAAAATAATTTCGAGATCTGGAAGGTGAAGATGCATGATTTGTTTATCCAACATGACGTGGCAAAGGCGTTGTTGGGCAAATCCAAACAGCCTTACAACATCACAAATAATGAGTGGGCCAAGATGGATGAAAGAGCGATAAGTGCTATTCGACTATGTCTAGCGGATGATGTCCTGTTTAATATCGTGTCGGAGACAACAACTGCTGGTTTGTGGACGAAACTAGAGAAATTGTACATGACCAAATCCTTAACCAATAGGATTCTCCTGAAGCGACAGTTGTACAGTTTGCGAATGAAGGAAGGTACATCGATTGCTCATCATTTAAATGCTTTTAATACTTCTTGTGCAATTACAAAGTATAGAAGTAAAAATTCCATCCGAGGATAAAGCTATTACTTTATTGTGCTCGTTGCCTGAGTCATGGGATCATTTTGTTACTTCTATAAGTCTTAGTTCATTAGAAACTATTCAGTTTGATGATGTAGTTGCATCCTTATTATCGGAAGAAACAAGGAGGAAGTCGCATTCTGAAACCTCTACATCAGAAGCTATGATGGTTAGAGGTCGTTCGAAAGAAAGACGCCCCAGGAAGTCGAGCGACTCACGTTCAAAGTCGAAAGGGAAGAAGAGTAAGCTAAAGTGTTGGTTTTGTGGCAAATCAGGGCATTTAAAGAAGGACTGCTGGAAGCGACAGCAGCAAACTTCAAAAGCAGATTCTTCGACAGAGAAGAAGGAGGCAAATACGACAGATACAGGTTCGACATTTGGTTCAGGTATGAGTGATGAAGTATTATCAGTTAATGTGTCAAATCATGGTCAACATTGGTTGTTAGATTCTGGTGCATCAAACCACATGTGTATCCATAAAGAATGGTTTAAGACATATAAAACAATTAATGATGGAGTTGTGTACATGGGTAATGATGTAACATGTAATATTGTGGGGATTGGGACACAACTACAAATGTTTAATGGGACAACTAGAATATTAATTGATGTGAGGCATGTACCAGATTTAAGGAAAAAATTGATTTCATTAGGAGCACTTGATTCAAATGGATATAAAACTGTAATTCAAGGTGGAGTAATGAAAATTTACAAAGGTATTTTACTAGTTATGAAAGCTAAGAAGGTAGGAAATCTATTTCAGTTAGAAGAGGTACATGATCAGATTATGTGTCTACGGTGTCTGAACATGACAGTAGTTCCATTCACTTATAGCATCAAAGATTGGAGCATATGAGTAAAAGAGGGTTGAAAATTTTGGCTGATCGCAAGTTACTTCCAAATCTAAAGTCTGGAAAGTTAGATTTCTATAAGCATTGTCTGTTTGGAAAACAAAGTAAACAAAAGTTTAAAACATGCAAACATACTAGTAAAGGAATACTTGATTATATCCATTCAGATGTTTGGGGACTAGCCCCTACAAATTCATATGGTGGTTCGTCTTATTTTGTATCATTCATTGATGACTTTTCTAAGAAAGTGTGGGTCTACATGTTGAAAAGGAAGTCTGATGTGTTTTCAGTTTTCAAGCAATTTAGAGCATTGGTAGAAAACAACACTGGTAGAACAATAAAATGTTTAAGAACTGACAATGTGGTGAGTTTACTTCCAAGGAGTTTGACAGTTATTGTAAGGATGCCGGGATCGAGAGACGTAAGACCACGGTTTATACTCCTCAACAGAATGGAGTTGCTAAACGCATGAACAAGACTCTTATAGGGAGAGCAAGGAGTATGCTGAGTAACGCCAGGTTGCAAAAGGAGTTGTGGACAGAAGCGGTGGCAACAACTTGTTATGTGATAAACCGATCTCCATCGATGGCCATAGACTACAAGATTCCGCAAGAGGTATGGAAAGGACACCCTTGTGACTATTCTAAACTCAGAGTGTTTGGTTGTGATGCATATGCTCTAGTGCCTAAACATCAACGAACTAAATTAGATCCAAAGTCTAAAAGGTATATCTTTGTTGGGTATGGTGATGGAACAAAGGGATATAGATTGTGGGATCCTACTACCCGCAAAATCATCATCAACAAAGATGTAAAGTTTAATGAATCCTCTCTTGTACAGTTAGATGTAGATAGTAGATTGAAACAGGATGATGTATCTGACTTTCAGCACATTCAGTTTGATATCATTTCTATGATAGTCATAACGACCATAGTTCAGATTCTAGTCATGAATAGGGTTCAGATGGAGGTCATGAATAGGTTTCAGATAGCGATCATGAAGAAGTTCCTACAGAGGATAGACAGCCAATTGTGGAAGCACCAGAAACATCCTTAAGGAGATCTACAAGGATCAAGCGCCGTCCGAGAAGGTATGACGATTCAGTTGCTTTGATCGCTAATGATGATGAACCTTTGTGTTATCAGGAAGCTGTAGAAGGTTCAAATAGTGACAAATGGAAAGCAGCCATGAAGGTAGAAATGATGGCCTTGAGTAAAAACGGCACATGGGATCTGGTGGAGCTTCCGAAAGGCAGGAAGACTGTGGGATGCAAGTGGGTGTTCAAGCTGAAACGGGGTGTGAATGATACGGAAGACAGATACAAAGCGAGGCTGGTTGCAAAAGGATTTTCTCAGAAAGCCGGCATTGACTTTCATGAGATTATTTCACCAGTTGTTAAAATAGTTTCAATTAGAATTGTGTTAGCATTAGTGGCTTTGCTTGATTTAGAGTTGCAGCAATTAGATGTTAAGACTACATTTCTACATGGAGACTTAGATGAGGAAATATATATGGAGCAACCGGAAGGGTTTGTTCAGCATCGCAATGAGAAGTTTGTCTGCAGGCTCAAGAAGTCATTATATGGCCTGAAGCAGTCGCCTTGGCAGTGGTATAAGAAGTTTGATTCTTTCATGTTGAGTCAGAAATATGTTAGAAGTGAATATGATCATTGTGTTTATTTTAAGCAATTAAAAAATGGCATATTCATTATCTTAGTATTGTATGTTGACGATATGATTGTAGCAAGCAAAAGCATAGAAGAAATCAACAGGTTGAAGGCTCAGATGGCAAGGATATTTGATATGAAAGATCTAGGAGCAGCAAGACAGATTTTGGGCATGGAGATTTTCAGAGACAGGAGCAATGGTAAGCTATGGCTATCACAACTGAAGTATATTGAGAAAATACTTTTGAGATTTGGTATGAATAATGTGAAGTCTGTGTCAGTCCCTTTAGCTTCCCAATTTAAGCTTTCTCCGCATTTATGTCCTAATACAGATGAAGAAAAGGATTATATGTCTCGAATTCCATATGCCAATGTAGTAGCGTGTTTAATGTATGCAATGGTGTGTACGCGACCAGATATTTCACATGCAGTTGGGGTTGTCAGCAGGTACATGGCAAATCCGGGTAAAGAACACTGGTCAGCAGTGAAATGGGTGCTTCGGTATTTGAGAGGCACAAGTATTTATTGTATTTCTTACAATAAGAGTAGTGAATTTGTTTGCGGATATGTTGATTCCGATTTTGCAGGTGACTTGGATAAGAGAAGGTCAACTT
>APFE030142868.1:0-77118 GCA_000404065.3 Pinus taeda | reverse complement strand
GCAGAAATCTCTGTAGGTGACAACAATAGGAAATCTGTTGCTAGATTATCTCCAGGTTGTTGGGAGCAAATTAATGCATCCTAAATTTGATGTGAGAGCAGTTAGATTCTCTCTACTATATAATAGGCAACCATTTGGATGGTTTGCTAAGAGAGTGTGAGGATTTCATTCATGTAATCTCCAAAGTTTTGATTAATATATTCCTGATGGCTATGTTTGGTGGACGTAGCCCAGATTGGTTGGGTGAACCACGTTAATAGCTGTGTTAATTCTGTGTGTGTTTTATTTAAATTGTTGTGCCTGAATTCCAACATATAAAAATCTAAAAGAAAAAAAAATCCCAAAAGACTCACATTATCTACCATGTTCTTCATTCTATTCACATATTTTCTCTTAGCTTGACTTGTCTCAAAATAAGGCAAACTAAACTCAAGCTATACAGAAGTGTCAACCTTACAAAATGCCTTAGAAAATTCATCCTCTGCATGCGCATGAATCTCCATCAAGCCATTGAGTACATCAAGAGATCCACTATGGCGAGGTTTCGTAGTTAAATATCATGCATGAACTTTCCCATTTGGTTTCCTCCCCCTTCTTAAAGCTTTATAATCATGATCATCTTCCTTTAACTGCATAAACGTAAATGGTGACTAGTTAGAATTGAGCATCAAACAATTTTCTTAGGGTTATATTCTGTGTGAAACTCAAAGGATCTTAAAAGGAGTTCTGAACACTTGTGTTCCAGACCGGAAAAGGAATTGAAATCACTTTTTATTAATGCTCGTAAGATCAAAGGCCTTGGTGACCATAAAATAATTATCAAAGGTTTCTTACATATCATTGGTTTCATTATTCACTGGGATATAAAATCCAAAAATAGGTGCATGAGTTCTGTTACATAATGTGAAATACTTTTTCATGAACAAAAGTGGCTAACTGTCTGATAAGAAAGGAACAAAAATGAAAGTGCGGTAGTGGAATGTGAGGAAAATGACAATATTCTCCCCACTTTAAGGAATGTAATTGTTTAATTGAAGTTTTCATTAAATTCGTTGAATAAAAATGATGTCACATTGTCTGAGCGAAATAAACCATTGAATTCAAATTATGAGTGAGAACTAGGCTTGTAACTCATGACTAAATATAGATAAATGAAAACAAAACAAAATACTGGTTGAATTTCATAAGTAAAAGTTGATAATTGCAGGAAGCAATTAATTGAGGAACAACATCCATAACATCAACAACTTTCAAAACAAAGTATTACTCATGAACAGATGTTGTGCTCACATGGAAAATCACTTTCTGATTCTTGTGGGATTTTTTTTCTTTTTCCATCAATGGTAAGGTTACTTGTTCTTTTTGTTGTAAATTTGGTCATTGTTGAAAGTGGTTCTTCCTTTTTTTTTATCTTAGTGTTTTGTTTGTAATAACATTCAACTCTGCAACATTTGGGGAAATGATCAATGCTAGAATTAGATAACTAATAGAAATAAGTTATCTGACACTCATCAGGGATGCTTTTATTGTATCTATTATATAAGAGCGTTGGAAATAAAAAATAATTTTCTGTAGTTTATCCGAAAAAACAATCCTACATGAACATTGTATGAGTTTAAGGGTTAAATTTTATAATTAATTTCAAATATGTGATAATGGAACAAAACTTTTGGTGAAGCGCAAAGGAGCATTACACTGGAAGTAACTTACTAGACTTTGCATGTGGAAATTAAATTTTGTGTGGAAGAAAAAATAGAAATCATCTACACCTCGTTATCCTTGGTCAGCCAATGGGCAATAAAAGCATTTCTCATTATAATGAGTAGCATACTATAGTGTTTAGGTTTTATAATTTTTCATTTCATCAACTTATAATTATTTAAGATGACAGTCTCAGCTTTTTCAATAGTATGATATATTTTTTATGAATTCAATAGGTGAAAGCCTGTGAGATATTGGTGGCTTTGGAATGCTATATATATTGCAATTTCATGAATTTTGGTTGTGGTATTTTTATGTTTAAGAAATTGGTTTCTTAAATATAACCTATTTGTAGGCCTTGGTATATAGAAGGAATTTAGGAAGTTGTTTTTAGTTGAAGGAATTTGGACATGTATATATGCATCTGAAAAATGTTCACCTCTTATATCTTAATATTAGGTTATAATCTTTTCCAAGGAAAAGAATAAATATAAATTACCACTAGTTTCTAGCAATTCCATCAACTATCTCACCAATACCATTACACTAAAGAAATGACAGATCAATAAAGCTCAAAGCACAAAGCAGGAAGTTGTGTTTAGGGTGTAAATTGTACATGGAAGTTAAAGTCTACTAGAGGAAATTCACAACATACAAAAAATTTAAATCAAGTACTCATAGGGATGGAGTTTAGCCCACAGGAAAAAGTTCAAGTTCAAATAACAACAGGGTATTGGAAATTGTATAATTGTAGGATAGAATAACTTCATAGAATATAAGTGAACCAAATACAAGTGACCACCAATCGAAAATTTGGGTGATCATAGTGAAATAAACCATGGAATAAGAATTGAAAGTCAAAGAATAAAAGGAGTGTTGACTAAAGACTAATAAATGAGAACACCACCAAAGAGTGTTATTTTCATGAACAGAACCTTAGAATTGTAAATTGCAATTAATTGATGGAAAGACACATCCATAACATTAACAACTAACCAAAAAAACAATAAAAGTATTTCTCATTAGTTGATCTTAGGGGTTTAATTATGTAGTGAGGTGAGGATGAGAATTTATAAACAACTAACAAAAGAAAAACAATAAAAGAAGTATTTCTCATTTGGTGAGGTGAGGATGAGAATTTATAGTCATAGAAGAAAACAATTCCAAGCACCACAAAATAGGCATATCTAGTTTAGTTTCACATGCACACACTCACACAACTTACAACATAGAAAAAAAGAAAAAGATAAGAAAGCAAGCATATTCATAAAACTCATGAAGTTGAAGAATGCACAACGAATGAAAATCTTGATCAGTCATGGGGAAAATTGCACTAAAATTAACTTAATGAAACTTGCAAGCGATAATTAAATTCAGAGTGAAAATGCAAATGGAAATCATCAATCATTCACTAGAAATTCTCTTCAACTAGTAATCCATTACTCAAAATAGATAAATAAAATCTTGAATCATACAAGAATAATGTTGAGGGTCTATGTAGTGAGTGGAAGTTACCCCATATACATGAAGCTCATAATTCAGAAAAAAATATAAATCAAATACTCATTAGTAGCATCTGGAATTTAATCTACAGAAAACAATAAAAATAACAACAGGTTCTTGAAAATAGCTTAATGGTAGGCTACATAAATTATATAGACTAAGTGACCAGTAGCAGCTGAGCTATGCCATTATTGTAAAGTGGAACATGGAGTGTGAATCACAAGGGAGAGAATCAAACTTGTGATTCATGACTAAAGACTGATAAATAACCATCCAACCAAAGACTGGGTCGATTTCCTCACTAAAATTTGAAAATTGGAGATTGCAATTAATTGATGAAAAACAACCACCATATCACCACCAACCATCAAAAAACACAATCAAAGTGTTACTTACCAGATGAGTTTAGGGGTTGTATTATGTAGTGAGGGGAGGAGGAGATTTTATAATCATAGAAGCAAGAAATTCCAAGACACAACAAGTTACGCGTATTGGGATGTTCTTTCGCACAAACACCCACACAACACATCCCACAAAGGTTGGGGGGATGGGAGAACCTGAGCAAGAATATATACCAATGAAGCTCCTAAAGATACACTAGGGAATACAAATCTTCATCAGTCATCAGTCACAAAGTAATATTACAGTGAAAGTAACTTACTGGAAATGGCAGTGTGAATTAAATTTAGAGAGCAAGAGACGAAAATCATTGACAACTACGAGAACATTACAAGAAAGAAACAATAGATAAATAATTGCCCAAATCGAGTAGTAACAATGTATTGGGTCTAAATTATTTAGGGCCTAAGTTGAAAACAGATACAGGAATTTCACAAACTACAAAAAAAACATAAATCAAGAATTCATTAAAGATAACTAGAGTTTAATCTGTGGATGAAAGTTACAATGATGACGGGGAATTCAACTCATGTCAAGTAGCTGGAAATTATTCCTATCTACACACCTAGTCATGACATGAAATGGAAGCAAATTTAAATTAATAACGATTCTATTTCAATTTATAAGATATATTACGCGATGGTGAATTCAAATCTCGATGTATGACCAACAGATTCCAAAAAAAAAAAATTGAAAAATTTGAAAACACTCATTGGAACTGCCTTATTGTAAAATTTCTTGATTTATTCTCTTAGACTAAGCAACACATTCCGACCAACTAAACTCGACCTGTCCTCTGAAATCCACATTAGCTTTTTCTAAAGGAGCCTCTTCCGAAATTGGTAAAGCCTCCATCGTCAAATCCCATATAATGTCATCATCATTCCTCTTGTCTCTATTATTCCTATTCACAGCCTCATGATCAGTATCCTCATTCTTCACTCTTCTTCTCTTCCTTTTCAAATGACTTTCATAGTTCAAACATTAGGAATTATTCTTCCTTGTCCTCCAACATGCGTACTTTTGGTTTTTTCCCTATCTTCTTCCTTGGTGGCTTCTAATTCTTAGTACTCTTGGAACCCTGGTGGTCACCCTACAACTTCTTTCATGGTTTCCTGCCCTATTCTTCTTCTCTTTGACCATGACCTACCCTTCTTAGTTCTCTTAGTGTGCTTAGTACAGGCCAACAACTATTGCAGCCACACTAACTACTGCAAATTATGTTTCTGGTGGAGGCAATGCCCAAGCATCTCATGGTCAGTGAAACACCATTGCTGCGGGTCATTCTGCCTACACAATTATTATATTTTTCATAATAAGAATAAGTTTTATGGGGTATACAATAGACATGGAAGGAAAAACAAATCCTTATTCCCTAAATAAAGCTTTTCTTGTTCAATTGACATGAATAAGGCCTCAAATCACCACATATATCCTATCTAAGATATATCTATCCTTCAAGCGCATTATGGCTGCTATTTTAAGGTTTTGTGTGCCATAGTTGGGTATTATGGCTTCTAAGCTTGGCCTCAATATCATTAAGAGGTTTTTTACACCATGTATGGCACTTGTGGCCTTAACCATGATCAAGGAAGGATCATTAGCTACTTGGGTAATATTTGAATCTTCCCATGATCAATCTTCTTGAACAAGTATTTGAATTACCACACACGACATCTCTAAGGGATATTTGGCCTCTATGGGGGGTCTTTGTGAGGACTGTGATGGTTTACATGATTAGTATGGGTCTTGGGAAATTTAAAATCTTGAGGGGAGGATAAAAGAGGGCCTTACTCCCTAAATAAATCTTCTAGAGTTCAAGGATCATGAAGTAGCCCTCAAACAACTGCATAGATACTCTACATAAAGATAAAGCTCTTTATTGTGGCTCTTTATGTAGTAAACCTCAAATAAACACATAGATAAAGCTAATTAATAATATTATTATTATTAACTTAGGATTTTTATTCACCCTTACCTAACCTTGCCATTAATTTCCCTACATCTTATGCCATCTCTATAATTTCTGCTACCATGGCTAGCATTGTAGGAGGGAGTAGAACTCCCTCCCTCGTATGTGAGCTTTAGTACAAGGGATCATTGCCCTAGTCAATCAACTAATCATTTCCATGATGAGGTTGAAAAAAATCAAGACTCATATCAACAAGAAGAATCCTTAGGGAAAGATTCAACTAGCTAAAGGCCTCCATGAAGTTTCCTTCTAAAATTAGCCATGTATCCAAAGTTTGAGGTGCATTCCAATAACTTTGGGGAGTGCATTCAATACATAAGATCATGCTTTAATCGGAGAATCCATGGGAATTTGTCCCTTATAAAAATCCCTCAACTACTCGATTCAACACAAGTGGAAGTAAAAGGGACACATCAAATTGGAGTTGAGGGAAAAATGAATTTTCACCAATATCTTTACCAATGTGGAGGATTGCGTGAGGGTTTTCAAAAATGAACCATACATCTTCAACTCTACACGATTATATATTAGGTTTTGACCAAAGAGATTTGTTCTAGGTGAAGTGTATTTTATGACATCCCTAGTTTGGATTTGCATGTACTTCTTGCCTAGAGAATTCTCGCATGAAGAAATATTAGTAGGCATTAGAAATTCTCTCGGTCATTTTGTCAAAGTAAGCTAGTAAACAAGAAAGATACATATCTTATGCTCACATATGTTCATACATGAATATATCACAGCCTCATACTAAGTTGAATGATATCTACTATCAATAAGATCTCTATAAGCAAACCTTGGACAATGAACACATTCAATTCCATTCTCGTAGATGTCACAAATATGGGCATCTCTATAGAAATTATGTCGTGTTCCTTCCAAAGACCACCCTAGATCAACCAAAGTTGTAGACCATGATACAATATCTAGAATGATTAATAACCACCATGGACTGAAGCCTCTACTCTTGCATACACACTATGGAAAAACTCCTTGTTATCAACAACAAATTTAAACTTCTTACAAATATCAAATCCATGACTCCTCCTCCAAACCCGTGCCCAAAGAGATAAACATTTCTGATACCAAAAATCATAAATAATCCTTTGATATTCCTCTTGTTACCTCCTCACAACCCTTGAATCGAGATGCTCAAAAACCTTTAGAGAGAGATCCTAATATGTTGCATAACAATGAGGACACAAAAGAAATGGATTTAGATGCTCTCAACCTCCCATGTACTATTAAGGTATGAAAAGATAAATACCCAAGCTCACTCCTAAAGCATCAAGTCAAAATACTAAGAAAAATCATTATAAAATCAAGTGATCAAGCCCAAAACACATGAATAGGACCAACTAGTGCCAATCCCTTATGGGTTCATGTCCAAGCTATGAAGGAGAACACAAATCAACACAAGGATGAGAAGAAAAAAAGTCAAAAGAAGAATAAAAAAATTATATAAAAACTACACAAAATTTTTGTCAACTTAGGTAGAATAAATTTGAACTCACAGGTTTACTCGTCCACCAAACCATCTACCCGATCAAGATAATATTCTGGAATATAGAGGCCTCAATTACAAGGGAAATAAAATGCTTCTCAATGAATAATGGCTCATGGAATACTCAACCTTCTTGATGATTAAGGAAACTAAAAATTCTTTTCAAGATGTATGTAACATGACAAACAAATGTGATCGAGCATGTCATTAGTATCTCTTTACACCCATGGTCAATTCAAATGTCTTGCTATCATTTGAAACTCTCAAAAGATATTCTTCTTTCACATGTTTGCTTCTTTCAATATTCTCATTATACAATTTCGGCTCAAAGGATTGTCAGAAACTTTTTTTCCCAAAACTTTATGGTTGTTTAATGCAAAGAGACAAGCACCACAAAATAGGAAACAACACCCAAAATTCCAGGACCAAAATGACTTAAGGGATTTTCAACTCTACATGACTTCTCAAAGCCTTCACAAATCCAAAGACTATTGTGATGCATCTAACTCATATTAAAAATGGAGAGAACGATTAACTTCAAGGGAATGGGACTCTAATGCAAGGGAGGAGATTCGGTCAATTTTTTCGTGGAAGCTTCAATAAGGGTCATCCTAATATCCAAATCAGCTAATAAATTGCGATGGGGTTATGGACCAAGTACTTCCTTTTCCATTCATTATTTCTATAGTCTAGAAGTGGGCTTTAAATAATTTCAAAAATATTCCATATAGAGTTGCATCTAGCAGAGAAATCTATGGCCAAAAGTTTCCATTTTCTTATGGCTCCTAGTTTCTTACCCTAGGAAAACATTTAGAAACACAAGCATATGTGTCCCTCCTACTATTCTCTATTCCTTAAGGAAGTTGAAAATGTGAAGAAATTCTTCAATTGTTTTCCCTATTCCATCCATATAAGGTGCAATCTAGAAGCTAACATGAAGATATCAAACCATGATATATCGAGTATCCCTCATACCACTAATAGTTGGAGCATTCAAACTTTTAATAATCATATCTTGAACTGCATTTAGATTCTCCTTCTAGGCCTACTCTTTTGGGATATTTTCAAAGAAAGGAGTTGTCGCATATTCAAGAATCACTCGCTCCCTCATGACTCTCATTGGATCATAGTTTAAAAGAATGCAAACAAATCAATTTCCATGCAATCCTAGTGAAATCAAGATTACTAGGCCTTAAGTGAGCAAGACTTGTTTCCTCTGAACAAGTTCCCTATTATTATAGTCATAATTTCTCCCTCTTCACCCTACTACAATCCCTACTCCCTCCTCCTAGAACCCTCTTACCCCTAATTTTCTAAAGCTAAAATTTCATAGCTCTTCATAAGGTAACCCAAGCAAGGTGGGATATGGAGGTATCTTCAAGGATCCTTTAGGATTCATATCTACATTTATTAAAGCTTTATGGGATATAACAATAACAACACAAAAAAATTTAAAATCCATGGAACACAGATTATTTATTTCCCAGACTCAAGCATATGCCAAACATATGGTGGATGAAAATTCTCAACTTGTTATTAACATGATCTATAAGATCCTACATGGAAACCAAATCAACAAAATATATAACAGTTGGAAACTTGAAATCCTACTCATTCTAGTAGAACTCCTTCCTTCAATTCTAGTGATCATTCCTAATCACATCATAACAACGAGTAATAAAATTGTAGATGAGTTAGCCAATCAAGGATGTGTCTTGTCAACTTCGTGAATCTCCTTTTCTTTGGAACCCTTTGAAGAATCCACTATCAAGAAAGTATGTCATGCCATAACTAAGTAGGAAAAATCTTCTTGACAAGTATATTTTCATCTTATTCCTTTATGCTCCTTGTCTATATCTCTTAGTTTGTAATTGGCCTATGTGGCCCAATTTTTAGATTTTCATTTTTAGTTTTAATATCAACAAGAAAAAATATGTCCTCTGATATTTTGAAAATGTCAAGACTCTTGGTCTAGTCTAATTTTTGTAGTGATAAACTAGCGAAAAAATTCCATTACTTAATATATGCTTTATGATTTTAGTAATACAAACAATTTACCGCAATATTTTTTTTATTAATATTATTAACTAATTATCTAAAATAACAAAGTCCCTTCTAAATGACTTAAACAACTTTTAATGATTATAGACCATCATTTAACTAAAGTTTATACACTTAACATTAAATTCATAATATTAACACATAGATTAATTAATATTAATATTATAAAATAATACAAATTTAATAATATTATTACTAATATAAATATAAATTAATAATATTACTATTTAAATAATAATAATACTAAAACCAACAATTTTAACACTAATGGAAGAAATCGCTCTACTAGGGTTTCAAGAATGGTAAGTGTTGAAGGGTTTGGAAATGTCGGGTTTGCAAAAATCTAGTCCTCAGATTTGCAGAGTTTATCAATCTGAGTGTAATCAATCTTAGGGGAATCCTTTTGTTTGCAAGTTTTGAATTCATCTTGTTTTCCAACTTATGAAAAGGTAGCTCGAGAAGATGCATATTCCTCATGAATTCTTTTGACTCATTCATGAAGGATGAAAACTTCAAGATTAGAAGCTACTCAGTGAACATGACGTTACCAAGGATATCATGATTTAAACAGTAGGAATAATTTAAGGTGGGGCCAAAAGTGGAAGTGAATCCACCTCCAGATCACCAATATCATTTGAATATGTTGTAAAATAGGGCCTCCACGAAACCCTAAATATCTCTCTCGATCTACATTTATTGTAGAGAAGTTAGCTGAAACCCCTTCTCTTGAGGTGAAAAATATTGCAACCAATTTCGTAGCTGCAAATTATGAACAAAAAGCACTTATCTATCATTTCAATGGTTTTTGGCCTTCTTCATCAACTCTTAAGGAGTGGTTTAACCAAAATTGGTCTCCAGATAATGCGATACAATTAGCTCCAAAGCATTTTTGTATTGTTACCTTTCATAAGTTAGAGGACAAGAAAAGGTTTTTGATTAGGGACCCTAGTTTTGGAGTCCATCTAATCTCTCCCTTCAACCTTGGTCTCCAAAGTTTAATCCTCTATCTTTGTCAAATTTGGCAACTCTAATATGGGTGATGTTTCCCATCTTTCCCATCCATTTGACAGGTCTAACTATCTTAGAAAATTTAGAAAATTTGTTAGGCTACTTCATAAAAATTGACTGAGAAAGGATTTTAAAAGAAATCCACATATTTACTCACATTTCTTTTGAAGTGGACCTCAATAATGGATTGTCAAATAAAATTCTCCATAAATGGGGAAAAAGGATTTATACCTAACTAATGGATTATGAAAATATAACTTTTCATTATAGATATTGCTATCAACTCAGAAACCTATACATTATTTCCCATACTCACAAGGCACCTCTTTGAACCCTGAAGCCAAGAAAAAAATTGTGGATGGAAAGATCCAAAAGGACCCAATGGTTCTATGTCTACTATAGGTCACATGTTAGGTAATTCTTAGAATCATAACACTACTGGTGTCAACATTTCTCCTATAGACTCAACTCAAAATCATTATAAGGAACCTCATCCATCAGGGGAGGAAGATCACCCATCAATTAGTAAGACACAAAATTCAGCCATAATTTTTTGACATATGCAAGGTGTGGAAAAAGATGTACCCATGCATCCTAACATTCAGATAGTGACAAGGAGATGAGAAATATGCAAGAGCACTTGACAATGAAACATATCAAGGAAAGGAAGTGGTTGTCTCGGATAATCCCTCAAGTAAGATAGATCTAATTCTGAAGAGGAAAGGCAACAAATTTAAACCAATGTATAATATTGGAGCCTAAATTGAGGAAGGAAAAATGTAATGTTCTGTAGTGTAATTAGGGGAAAATTGATGTATTGTGATGTGATGTAATTCATTTTTGATGGATTAATAGAATTTCTAGACTTAAAAAAAAAATTGACTTTTTTAACACTAATATTTTAGTAATTTAATATTATAGCACTTCATAATTAACTAAATATTTCATTATCAATATTAAATTAATTAATTAAGAATAATAATCATAATTTAATCAATCAAATTTTTTAATTTAACTAATTGCTAATAAATATAACCTTTTGTAGGTATATTTCTAGAGTTGAATTGTGTAAGTAGGATGAAATGTCCATTTTTGACACGTACTTTTCCTCTCCTCAAGGAAAAAATAATGTTTTTTAATAATGATGACGATGATGTCATTAACGTCTACTAAGACTAATATGTTCTATGAGACCTTAAGAATGTAAGATATTATTTGAGATTCTTTAAGATTCTGTCTCTATGGTAAAAAAGAAGGGAGAGAAGTTTTCCTAGATCATCATAGTTTTGTTGAATTAACAAGTAAAGAAGATTGGAAGTGTGGTAAAATATTTTGAAAATTAGAACACATGTGAGTAAGAGCTAGGTATTCCAATAGAAAGTTATTTTAATCTTCAACTCTCTTAGTGTCACAAAGGTGATATACTCTTTTGTCCCAAGGTGTTCCAAGAATTTACCAACACCTGGTTTCATTTTGAAGCTCACAAGAAATAGTTCTTATCTTAGCAATGTTCATTTTCTTCTTGGCCCTCGTAAAAACAAAAAGATAATCTTGCTTATCAAGATTAGGTTTGATCACCTCCTTATACTACCTTTTCTTCCTTTTCCCCTCGAACTCCATATTATCCCATAACTTATCCTTAAATTTGGAAGTAATACTATTTTTAATACTATCCTTATTCTCCAAGATGATCTCCTCCTTTACCCTCCAATGGTCTAGCCAAGACTTTGTATCCTTATGTCAACCTCATTTGAGCCACAAGTGTGGGTTTTGGCTAGATCTAGAAGCAATTTTGAAGGACCTCTTGGCTTCCATGTTGTATAGCTTATTATTATACATGAGATGCTTAATCATAGCTATTCTTTCAATGGGAAAAAATGCTAGATTAAATCAATAGGATAGGGTAGGGAGTATTTCCTTTGATCTTGATGTTGTAAGTCATAAATTATTTTTGGATTAGCTCAATCTTCCTCCCCAATTCTCTAGATATACTGCAACCCAAAACCTCACATCCATATAAAATAACACGGCTCACAAGAGTCTCAAACATGAACTTTTTTTTACTACATACACAAAAAAGCTATCGACTTACAATTCTTTTCAAGACCATAATAAGTTTTTATCCTCCAATTATCCTTTTCTCAATGCTATAATTCTAGTTGAGCTTATGGTCAATGTTACTTCCCAACTATTTGTATGAAGAAACTATCTCCAAGTATTTACTATCATAAATGAAATTATCATAGTTGATAATTTTGGATTTAATTATCATGACTTTCATCTTGTCGGTATTAATAGTCAAACCCATATGAGAGTAGTAATCTTGGAGTATTCCAATCTTCTTGTGGAGATTGTCATGACTCCGAGAGAAAATAAAAACATCAGTAGCATAAAGGAGAAGAGTAATGACCATACTAGTGTGCATAGGACCATCTCATCCTACAACTTCTGAACACTCTTCTAGCTTATTAATGTAAATGCCAAAAAGGTTAGGGGATAGGGGACACCCTTTGCTTAAATGTGTTATTGCATTTAATTTTTTTTTACTAACCCTTGGTGGTCCTAATCTTGGCAATAACCTTCTCATATATCCTAGTAACAACAACCCTCAACTACAGAGGAACGATTATATCTTCTAACCTCTTCCATAGCTTATCTTGAGGAAATGTGTCAAAGATATATTAATTTTATTAATGCGGCATTCCTCTGCAATGATCGTAAAAGTAACAATATGGTATATGGTTGATTGATGTCTCAAAAATTCTTGAATTAAACTAAAAGATAATAGTATATGATAATAAATTTCTCGTCTAAATTGGCCATTAGTATTAATTTTTTAAAATAATTTTTTATAACCTAATGTAAAAAGGAAAAGAGAAAGAAAAATTAAATAATAAAAATTAAATTAATTAAACGGATTTGAACGAAACAAAGAATAATAAAAATCTTTGGTCCCATTAATATTAATAGAAATTTAATTTTTATAACATAATATAAAGGAAAGTAAATAATAAAATAAAACTAATAAATGTTTAAAAAGAAAAGAAAATAATAAGTAATTTTTTTATTATCAAAGTTATATATATAGAAGGTAAATGGGACAAAAGGTAATAAGTAACAATTAAAATTAATAAATTAGTTTAAATAAGAAAATTAAAATTATTAAATTAGTTTAAATGAAAAAAATAAACTAGAGCTAAAATGAAAGAAACCAGAAATAGTTATACAATAAATTGACGAAGTTAATTTTTAATGATTATGACACATTAATTAACTATAATTTCTATTTAATAATAACAACACTATAAATAATTATATTAGAATATTAATATTACTAATAATATTATCATAAAATATAAAATAAATATGAATGTAAAATAATAATATTACTATGAAAATAGTATTATTAAAACTATCATTAAATCTTAAATTGAGGAATCTCCTTCAAATCCTGGTGGTTGTAACCCAGTTTACAGAGAGGAGCACAGGGAGTAGACACCCAAGATTCACCTGTCACGCAAGTTGCTGGGTTCCGTGAACACTCACATTGTACAATAATTTATTTTTTAATTCAAATAAGATATATCATTTACCTACAAAACAGAGAAAAATTACCATATGCATTAATTTTCTTATGGGTTTAGATCCATTAATGTTTTTCAATTAGAATGGAATCAGGACCTAAATAAATCTCCCCCCACCTAGTTGTACAGTCCAGCGTACATGGTCTAATGACTATGAAACAACGCGACACTTGGACATGGAAAACATTAAGGTTCGGTAAGTGTTGTTCATTGCACTTGGCACGTTCTGCAATTTTGCGATAGAACACCGTTACACCACCATAATTCGCTTGTGGGAGAACGTTTAACGACATTTGCCATATGAATCGACTGACAAGTGGTCCTACACCCATCTTTCGATCAGCCGCAGACCACCAATGCTCCAGATTACTCCATCTCTCGATAGGGTAACCACCTTTGACTCCGTACCTGCTCGAAACACCTCATTTGCTCGGTCAGCAAGGCGAGGCCAAGCTATGCAACCTGAGAAACATTATTTAGTTTTAAAGCTGAGGTTCTGTTACTGTTCAGGGTATACCGGTAAGCTGATTCTCTTTCTGTTAATGCCTTTAGCAGTTTAAATGTTTTAAATGAGTATGTGTTCACCCTACGCCACTAATTCTCTAAGAAGGTTGCCTTTTCTTTGCACAGGTAAAACCTCTCCATGGTTTTGGGGCAAGCCTCCTAGCTCCGTGTTTTGTTTCTTTTATGGTCGAGGCGGCTTCATCGTTTTGAATTTCTTCGCTCTGTTGTTCTGGGTCTTTGTGGATGTATCTCCAAGTACCGATTTTGCAATTTCCGAATGGCAAGACTTCTAAATTTTTCCATCTTCGAAGGGTTCCACAAGACGGCAAATGACAACATCTATTGACAAAGTTTGTTTTCTTTTATTGTTTTCTTTTATCTAGCAGGTTCGTCTTCTTGTGCATCGTTAGTTCCAAAACACAAACCCCCACCACTCTTTCACACCCACAAACAGGTAATAAGAATCAAACTGGCTAGTGAAGATTATAACATTTTCTTACCTCGTTTCTTTTTGTGAGACTAATGTGAATTTGTTGCATGCCTTCTAGGGTTCCTCTCTAGGCAACCCGTTCGGAGCTACCTAGTAACTCGGGAAATTATACCATGGCTTCTGCAGGTTTTTTTGTTGTAATTTCCATCAAGTTTAATTATTCCATATTCGCACAGTAGTCGCCCTTTTACTGTCAACTTTCCTTCGGTTAAATTATAGATATAACGAGCAGCGTTTGCTGCTCCCTTTTTGTTGTACGACAACAATGTTAATTTTATACACCTGTGTGAGAAATGATGATTACATTAGAAGTTCTTTCCCGTTTAATGGTGAAGTACGATCTAATCCGGCATTTTACAGTTTTCAACACTGAATATTTA
The DNA here is from genome assembly GCA_000404065.3 of Pinus taeda. Classification (NCBI taxonomy): domain Eukaryota; kingdom Viridiplantae; phylum Streptophyta; class Pinopsida; order Pinales; family Pinaceae; genus Pinus; species Pinus taeda. Next base: position 62,015 of record APFE030142868.1, on the reverse strand, counting down.
AGGATATTACTTCTCCCATTTTCTGTGTAACTTTTGTTTTAAAGAGATACATAATCCTGAGTTTATCGATTTTGTATACACATTCCAATAGCAAAATTCCTTAATTACTGTGTTAAGATCGCTTAAGAATCGTTTCAAGAATTTGGTTGTACTCGAATTATATACTCCTAAGGTCTCTTCTTTGGGGAAATTTTAGACATGTTTCGAGCGCATTTCTTCCTTTGTTTTTTGTTCCACCGAGGACTGAACTTGTCTTAACTGATACATAGTCTTTCTCCTTCTTATAAAGGGATTATGTTTGGTATTAAGAAGTCTAAACTAGATAGATGGTTGCGTTCTTTGCATACATCTTTTGGTTTAGGTTGATATTATAGAATTTTCCTTTCCCCTATGATGTTTGTTCCTTCCATTTACATTCTAGCATTTTACCTCCTACTTGGAACATAGTGGAAAAATAATTATTTTCTTCTAAAAGAGTGACATTATATTCCATCCTTATCTGTCTATTTTAACTGCTGCATTTGTCTAATGAAATCTGTAGAGATAAAATTCTTGTTTCCGGTAATTATATTTATAGGTTTATACATTGTATCTAGTTGACACAGCCATTTAACCAAAAACTAGTTCTATGCTTTGCTAGTAAATAAACTCATAAAAATTTACATAAAAGAAAATTGCAAAAACTAAAATATTTACTATCTTTTAACGTTATGTGTCTTTCTTTCTTCGGAAAGATTTGCCTCCCAACTGTGAAATAGGATATTAAGTCTTGTTTCCCCCCGAGCCTTTCCTTGGGCACAGTCCTTCCTTTCCTCTAAAGATATCCTGTACGTGGATCTCAGGATTCCCCAATCCGACCCAGTACTGTATTTTTCAGTATCAGTTTTGACTGGATTCGACTGACTCTCTGTTCAACTCTAGAACCCAAAACTAGGCAATTTTTCCCATGTCTGGAACCATCTTCGTTCTGCTATGCATTTCTTCCTATCTTTCTCCCATCCAATCCCTTTTATTTTTGGGGATTTTTCCTTCTTCTTTTTCTTCTATTTTTCCATTAAGAGTGGGATTTCTCCTCACCTTTCTAGCAAAAGGAGAAAGCAGATCAAGTCATAACTGATTTTTAACTGTCAGTCCAAAAATAGAAATTATTATTATTATTATTATTATTATTATTATTAGTATTAGTATTATTCTTGGGTCACTCCCCATGATCTCGTCATTACATTATCTATTATAAAGTATTTTAAACACAACTCAACTTGCTAACTACATACATAAAATTGAAATAATTGTTAAGTAAATAATAAAACTTATTCAAGTAATGGGGTGTTACATCTGCCCCCTCTCAACTGAAACATCATCATCGTTGTTTAGTATCCCTCATGGAATAGTTCTAGATATTTTGTCTTCATGAATTCCTTATCCTCAGAGGTGGCCTCCTCGGGGCTGAAGTGCTTCCATTGCACTTTAAATTGGATGATGGCTCATTTCAGCAACATTGTTTCTCTCTGATTGAGAATAGATTGAAGCTCGACCCAGAAATATCCATATGGTTCGACATGATCATTTCCCCATTAAGATTTAACTTAGGTGAGAGAGACAATTAAATTTTGAATTGAAAACATCATTCTTATTTTGCAATAAAATGAAAGAAAATATGCATCACCTCCACATCCTGCTAATGAATTACATGCCTAGAGTCATGAAAGACATTATGAACTTTTATATGAGTTGGAAGGGCTAATTTGTATGCCATGAGTTCAATTCTTTCTAATATGTACGATGAGCTAGCTTGGGGCAACTAGTCCATCTCAAAGTGATTCTCTTCGGTTTTATTCACACATAAGCATGATCTCCCACTTGAAATTCATGGTATGTCCTTTTCGGATGTGCAAATGATTTCTTCCTATCCTAGGCAGATTTTAAATTTTGCCTAACTTTTCTTACAGTTTTCTCCATTTCCTCCAACAAGTCTAGCCCTAGTATAGGTGGATTCTTTGGGCTGTTCTAGTTTGTAGGTGTCCTACACATCCATCCATAAAGGACCTCAAAGGGGATCATCTTAAGAGATTCGTGATATCCATTGGTATAGGTAAATTCTACCAAGTGCAAGTATTCCTCCCATTTTCTCAGTTGTTGCATAATGTACATATCATCCAAAACTTGATTCACACATCTAGTTTATTCCTCTGATTGTGGATGGTATGTTGTATTGAACTTAATTTGAGTTCCCAAACCGGTAAATAAGGCTTTCCAGAATTTTGATATAAATTTCATATCTCTATCAGATATAACAACCTTAGGGATTCCATGATGTCAAAACACTTCCTTCATAAAGATATCTGCGATATGCACCGTCTTAAAAGTTGATTGTACTAGAACAAAATGAGTTATTTTACTTAGCTTATCCATAACCACCATGATAGAATCATTGTGCTTCTTTGACTTGGATAATCCGGTAATAAAATTGAGGGTGATAACTTCCCACTTCCATTTGGGTATGGGTATTGGTTGAAGAAGGCCCGCACTATGTTGATGCTTAACCTTAACTTGATGGCACTCTATACATTTTAGAAAATATTCTGCAATATCTCTATGCATCTTTGGCCAAAAATAATCTTTCTTGATGGCAGAAAACATCTTCTGATACCCAGGGTGAGCATTATATGGGCTAAAAATGAAAAATTGGTCACTATTTATCTTATAATCTAAAATTTTTCCTTCCTTGTTGGATTTAAAAGCTTGTTGCCATAGGAATTCATACTCAGGATCTTGCTGAGAAGCTTCCTTAATCTACTCCAAGAATTTAAAATATATTTGATTAAATCCCACTTTATAAATATAGTGTATTTTTCTTGTGAGTGCATCCACTCCTTCATTCACTAAGGAAATCACTCCATCTAGCTTGGTGTGCATTTAAATTTAGTTGATTTAAATACCTAGTTAAGATACTATGATCTGTTAACAACAAAAATTTTGTACCTAAAAGGTAATGTCTCCATACTTTTGATGCGTGGATTACCATAGCTAATTCCAAATCATAGGTTGATTACCTATGCTCATGATCCTTCGACTTTCAGGACTCATACACTATTACTTTACCCCCTTGAGTTAACACAGCCCCAACTCCTTCCTTACTAGCATTCGTACAAACCACACATTCTGTATTTGAATCAACAATATTTAACAGAGGGGTTATGGTCAATAAATGTTTTAATTGATCAAATTCTTGCGCACAAGCATTATTCCATTTAAATATTTTTCCGTTTTTATGTAGAGAGGTGATAGGATATGCAATCTGGGAGAATCCTTCTATAAACCAGTGATAATACCCGGCTAGTCCCATAAATCATCATATATCAGCTATGTTTTTTGCGCACTAGACATTCCATAATGGTCTTGATATTTCTAGGATCCACGACTATTCCCTCTGCTGAAATAATGTACCCTAAGTATTGAATCTAATCCTGATAGAAATCACATTTACTAAATTTGGCATATAGCTGATGATCTTGTAAGGTCTACAATACTATATATAGATGCTCCTTGCACTCTTATAGAGTTTTTGAATAGACTATAATATCATCTGTGAAAATCAACACAAACTTATTCGTGAAAGCATGAAAAATGCCATGCATCAAGCTCATGAATGTAGCTTGTGTGCTGGTTAAGTCAAACAGTGACACTACAAACTCATAATGACCATAATGAGTTCTAAAGGTTGTTCTACAAATGTCTTCATCCTTCACCTGAATTTGATGATACCTGGGCCATAAATCAATTTTGGAGAATACAGATTCACCCTTTACTTCATCAAAAAGATCGTCGATTCGAGGTAAGGGATACTTGTTCTTAATAGTTGATTTATTAAGTTGTCTATAATCAATTCAAAATCTAAGTGTACAGTCTTTCTTTCTTACAAATAACACTGATGCTGCCCACGGTGACACACTAGGTTGAATATAACCCTTATCAAGAAATTCCTACAATTGCATCTTCAGCTCAGTTAATTCTGACACACTCATTTGGTAAGGAGCTCTAGAAATTGGTGATGCTCGTGATTAATTCGATAGTGAAATCAATATCACATTTTAGGGGTAGTCTTGGTATATTCTCCGAAAATACATCCACATATTCTTGCACTATGGGTATATTTTCCATGGTAAGGGTTTTTTCTAGAGAGGAAGAATACCTAACTTGTATTACATAAATCATAGAACGTTTTCTTATATATTTTCCCAATTGAGGTGTGGTAATGAGTCACAACTTCATGGGTTTCTCAATTCCTTGGATTTCTTATCGAGATCCATTTGTAGCCAAATAGATGATAGGCGTTCCCTTATAGTTTACTATAAAGGAGTATCCTTCCAGCCATTCCATCCCAAAAAAAAGATCATATGATCCTAAAGATAAACCATTCATTTAGGCAACTAAATGTTGGTCTTCTATATGAATGGAACAGTTGGGTACTTTAGCATTTACCTCCTTTTAGTTCGTGTGACTAGTAGGACTAACCGAGGATTTTAAAATTTGGAAGTTTGCAAACAACATTTTTCCACTATTCTGGGACTGATATAACTTAAACTTGCACCCATATCTACCAAAATAGATACAAGCTCATTAATTATTTTACCTTTCAGCTCCACCATTGTGGGTTGATATTCGGCTTGACGATCTTCCAACACTGCATTAATTATGGGCATGCTCCTTGCCACTTCTCTGAGTGTAGATGATTCTTGTACATTATTAACTGGTTCAGTGCTGATAAGATGGGGATAATTCTTGTAATACTAGGGTTTCCTGCATCCCCAACATTGCAAGGAGGGTTTCTGTCCTTGAATGAGTTCTGGTTTACTGGATGCCTCTGTGGTTTTGGCTTCTTCTTGCCACTTGGGGCCAAATTTTATGGCTATCCCCTTTTCGTTTCACCTACTAATAGCACTTTCGAGATTTTCAAATTGCCTCATCCATTGTTTTCTGATTTTCAAACTCTATTCTTTCTTTTATAAAGGCTGGCAAGCTAGTCAAGAAATAATGCACATTAGATTTCTCCTCTCGAATATATAGTACATAATGTAATAATGATGTGAATTTAACCACGTACTCATCCATAGTTAATTGCCCCAATCATAAATCATGGAATTTTTTAGCCTTTTCATCATAAAATCATTTAGTTAAATATTTATTCTTAAAGTGATTTTGAAATTCATCCCAAGTTACATCCTGATAATCAATTCTCTGCACTGCTTTGACCTCTTCCCACCATAGGGTGGATTTTCCTTGGAGTTGATAAATACTGAGTTTTTCTTTGAGATTATTTTCATACTCATAAAATTGAAAATATTTATTCATATTAATAATCCAAGATTCTTCAGAATCCTCAAACTCTTCATCAAACATTGGGGGTTTTATCTTCTTAAATTCCCCTTGGAGTTCTAATTTCTACTTTTTTTGTTTCCTTTGGTCAAAAATATTACCTGACTCCTCTTTGTGATGGTTCCTACTACCATCATTCCCCTGAGTTTGAATTTCTTCTCGAATGTATTCCTCTCTATGTTGTTGTTCTCCATTAGTCATGGTTTTGGGCTTCGGGCTGGGTTTAGGATTTCAGTGATTTTGTATGTCAGAAAGCCTTTTCAGGATTTGCTCTTGTTTCTGCATTAACCTTTCATTATCAACTCACAATTGAACCATCTCAGCATGCACCTATTGCATAGTTTCCAACAATGCATTGGTCTTATTTACTTGTTTTGCCCCCAATTGCACCCACATTCCAGAGGTTGTCTTAGGATTGGGCATGGGGCTAGAATCTACTATTATTCTTGGTTGAAAGGGGCCTCCCGTTCTTCTCCTCATCCTGTTCTATTTACTTTTCTTCTCTCCATTATGCATATCAACATGATCCACAGTCACTATTGATGTCCCTTCCAGGCCACAGTGTTGATAACCGTGGCTCTGATACCTCTTTTAACACTCACATTGTACAATATTTTTTTTTAATTCAATGAAGATACATGATTTTACTACATTATTAAAACATAGAAAAACTACAATATGCATTAATTTTCTTATGGGTCTAGATCCACTAGAATTTTTTGATTAGAATTAAATCACGACCTAAATAAATCTTCCCCCACCCAGGTGTATAGTCCAGTGTACATGGTCTAATGACCATGTGACAACACGACACTTAGACATGGAAAACATTAAGGTCGAGTATGGGTTCTTCATTGCACTTGGCATGACCTGCAATTTTGAGATACGACACCACCATAATTGGCTTGTGCAAAAATGTTTATCGACATTTCCCATATGGATTGACCGGCAGGTGGTCCCACATCCACTCTTCAATCATCCCAAGACCATTGATGCTCCAGATCACTCGAGTTGTCGATAGGGTAACCACCTTTGGCTCCATCCCCACTTGAAATGCCTCATTTACTTGGTCGGTAAGGCAAGACCAAGCTCTGCAACCCGAGCAACAATATTTAGTTTTAGAGTTGAGGTTCTATTATTATTCGGTGTATATCAATAAGCTGATTCTCTTTCTGTTAATGCCTTGAAAGTTTAAATGTTTTAAATTAGTATGTGTTCACCCTACACAACTAATTCTCTAAGAACTTTTCCGTTTCTTTGCACAGGTAAAACCTTTCTATGGTTTTGGGGTGAGCCTCCCAGCTCCATCTTTTGTTTCTTTTATGGTCGAGGCAACTTCATCGTTTTTAATTTCTTCACTTTTTTGTTCTAGATCTTTGTGGATTCATCTCTAGGTACTAGTTTTGGAATTTTCGAAGGGAAATCCTTCTATTTTTTTCCATCTTCAGAGGGTTTCACAAGATGAAAAATGACAACATTTATTGACAATGTTTGTTTTATTTTATCTCGCAAGTTCGTCTTCTTGTCCATCGTCAGTTCCAGAACACAAACCCTCACCACCCTTTCACACCCACAAACATCTCATAAGAATTAAAATGGTTAGCGAAGGTTATAACATTTTCTGACCTTGTTTTTTTTTTTAAACTAATGTGACTTTGTTGCATGCCTTCTAGGGTTCCTCTCCAGGCAAACTGTTTGGAGGTACCTGGTAACTCAGAAAATTATACCACGGCTTGTCCAAGTTTTTTTGTTGTAATTTCCATTAAGTTTAATTATTCTAGATTCGAACTATAGTTTCCCTTTTAATATCAACTTTGCTCTGTGTTATCACCTAGATTTACCTCAGGCTGAATGGAGGCAATGCTATGGTAACCACAAACAAGGCTTAGCCAAGTAGCTAGCCCTACTAGGTCGGGAGAGGGCTCTCTCCGTAAGGATCTCAATCAATATGACAAGATCAAGTAAAGGATTTTAGGCTAGGTATAGTAGCATGAAATTTTTGATTGGATTTTGTAGAGGTTTTGTCGGATCAAGAGGAGCTGGGTAGTTTAGGTCTAGGAAATTAGGTCAAAAATGGAGGGTGTTCTATGGGGCAGGGTAGGCATAGGCTTTATCACTCTAGGGCTTGATGAAGTGAGATGTTTAAGACTAGTGAGAAGCTAATAAGGGCATGGGACAATCATGGATCCTTCCTGGACTACAAAAAACATGAAATGGTGAATGGTTTCCTAAGGTAAAGCACTCATCCAATGGATTCTACCTATCAAACTTGTAAAAATTCAACTAGAAGCAATGAAATGATTGACGACATACATAAAACATATAGACATATAATCATTGAAGAAGAAATTGTACTAAAACTCCATGCCATAGGGATCCCATAAAAATAGCTGCAATTCTTATTAATTTCCTACCAAACTTCTTACAAAGATGTAAAATTAAGAGCTAAGCATCCACACTAAGTCCAACCCACAAAATGACTGAGAAAATACATGATATAGGCCTCAAAACAACTAATCCTAGCCTCAGGGGTCGAATCCATGAGAGGAGGAATAGTTGCACAAAAGACTGAACTGACAGCTAAAGGCTAGGATGGTCAAACTAAACCATTCCTAATATGAAGCAAATTGATTCATTACATGCCACTTAGGCCATTCATATGATGTATCTACCCTAGGTAACAAAAATACATATTAATTACATAATCATCATCAATTACATTAATGAAAAATCAAAATCCCATAGGCGAAAAGTAGTTTCTTAGAGAAATAGTGAGAAATTTAGCTGCTTTTCAAGTGCGCAACACTAGTGTCAAATGCGTAGTGCTTGAAGGAAGTGCGCAGTGCCATCTTCAAGGTGAGTTTTGAATCCCTTCTTGGTGTCCAAATCTAGCTTAGGATAGCTGATTGGAAAATGTATCCTATCTAGTTTCTAGAGCTATCTTCAATTTTCAAAATTAACTTGATTTGACCCTCCAAAAATGGATTCTCCCAAGACTGGTCAAACGTGCAACACCTAGTCCAAAAAATGGGCAGAGACATGATTTTTTAGATGGTATTGCGCCTTTTCCACCTAGTAATTTTGTCTTTCAGACCTGGAAACATGGTTTTATTGACTGTAAATGATGTTTTGAATCCAATGGTGGTGGCCATTGCTCCAAAAAATGCCTCATGGAACTGCGTGTTTGACCAATGGACTGATATAAAAACTATTTGAAGATAACAGGAAATACCCAAAGCAAAAACTGAGTTCAGGGTCTTCAAAAATGGTTGACATCGCTGATGCTAAAGGTGCCTAAGCATGGAGAGAGGCTTCCACCAATAGGTCAAGCTTGTCCTTCTCCTTCTGATGAGTTAAGGCCTCAATTTTTGCCTAAGCCCTTTTGAGCTTGGCTCTAGCAATTTTGTTTGTCATGGCATATTATTTGTCCATTCTTCTTTGAATCTCCATATCTCTATTAGCCCTAGCTAAAGGTCTTCAAGATGAGTGTTATCCATCTCAAGCCAATATTCTTGGTTCTCATTCATCATTATGGCAAATTGTTCATTTAAGGTGAGCTGGTTGGAAAGTTGAGCTTCTTTTTCTCTTTCAAGCTCCAAAGCTCATTTTAGGCCTCTAGTCCTGGGCCTCCTCCTGGGCATTTCTTCCTCCTTGCACTCACCATAGTCACCATAGGCTTCCTCAAGTTGGAATTTAATATTTTCAGCTTCCCTTTTAGTTTTGATGAGCTGAACTTCCATGAGCTCATGCTTGGTCTCCATTTTCCTATTTTCCTATTCATAATAATATATGATGTATTTTTCTCTTTGTAGATTTACTTGCAACTCACCTATCAATTCTCCTTGATCTTTGAAGATCATTTTGGTGTTTTCCTTCTCATCTTTCTCATCTAAGTCCACTAGGTCAAAATATTGCTCAATTTCATGGGGTCTTCTTCATGTTCTTGCATTTTTGTTTCAACCATTTTTTCCTTTCCTTTTTGTACCTGCTTTGCTGATGAAGAGAGCAAGGCCCCTCCCACAATCTGTGGGGAAAACACTTGCCTATTTCCTCTCTGATAGGTGTGCACCATAGTTTCTAAACTAGCCCTTCCTGGCTTGCTCCTTTGACCCTGATCACTTTGTTCTTTGTCACTGTCATCTTTCCTGTTAGATGAAAGAATAGGTCCATGGAATGGTGATAATGGGGGTGATGGTGGATGAGATGAATAGTGCATGGGCTAATATGGAGGAATGGAGCTTGGTGGATGAGATGATGATGGAATGTCTTGAACATTTTGAGTGGAAACTTGAGTGAAAATGGGGTTAGCTATAAATGTACTCCATGCAATGTTAAGTTCTTTAAGGTGATAAAGAACTATGATATTTATGAGGGAATGGTGAAATAAGCCTTTCATTTGATCTTTGTATTCTCTTCTTTGGGCAATGTAAGCCATCTTCTCAACACTCTTGAAAAGATAGTAGGGTATATTAAGAATTTTAACCCTAGTGAAATGCATGAGTAACTGGATGTGATAAGAATAGACCTTGGACAACATACCCTCAAATGAAAAATACTTCATTATAATCTTCATCATAGATGGATATCTATCAAGGAGGTATGATAAAGGGAAATAACCTTTTCTTTCACAAATGTACTTAGATTTGATGTATGGTTCATAAAAATGTGCTTCTATTTCACCCTGCTTGAACTATTTTTCCTCAACTTCTGGAATCCCGATGGCAGCTGATATGATGGTAGCAGAGAATGTGAAGGTTATGCCTGTAAGTGTGACTTGATTATCTTGTATTTTGGTTATAAAAGTCCTAGTAAACTCAGGGTGGTACTGGACTGCTTGGACCTTCTCACAAAACTCAAAACACCCTAACCATTGGAAGGATGTCACTGCCATAACAGAAGCTAGGAGCTCTTTGAGATCTGTGTGCTCAAACCTATGAATTTCTCCTCCTTTATGTGGTCTTCTCTACTCTGTGTTTCCCTCTCTATCTAATCCCTCTTCTTCACTGTGTGGACTATATATTTCATCAACCATGGTGTCTTTGTTATGAAACCCTAAGTAGATGGTAGGGGAATGCAATTGTTTAGGAAGGAAAAAGGAGAAGGGAAAGGTAGACAAGGAGTTTGATAGGTGTAGGGATAGGGGTCCCTGAAAGGGGACATAGGGTCTTAATCGAGTAATGTTGGGAAATGGGAAGCTTTCTTGCAAAATCAGGGTTTAGGAGAAAAACTATGGTTTTGAATGTAAGACTAACACCAATTTTGATTTCATCCTTCAATCATTAGGGAAAAAACTTTGAGGAGAGGGAAAATGATGTTTAGAAGAAGACACTTACCTGTTTTAAGGTTGAGTAGGTATAAGGACCTCTGAAAAATGAACAGGGGAAAAATCGGCCAAACGTGCAGTGCCCAGGGGAAGTGCACAACGATTGAAGGGAGTGCGCAACACCTTAAGGGAGTGCACAACACCAAGAGGAAACACGCAATGCCTTAACTTTTTCTGTTGATTTGACCTCAGATTGTAAAAAAAAATCATTGTTGGGGTTTGCTCAATGCATGGCAAGAGGGAAATAAAGAAGATATGAAGGCAAAATATATTTATACACCCTTGAATTTAATATTTAGCTCCTCAAAACCCCGTTTTCTATTGCTTATGTCATTTTCACCTTTCCATTTAATAGCTCTTGATTTTCTGACCCATTCCTTTTGACAGGTGGATGGATGCTCAATTTGACTTAAATTTTGCAGTGTTTGTTTATCTGGCAGTAAGGAGAAATGCTCTATTGCAGCTAAGATCCATTATTATATATAGGAACTTAAAATTACATATGAAATACAAATAAACTTAAAAATACTCTGTTTTCGCCTCAAAAACATGTTTTTGAGGTGAAAATTACATTAGATTAAGAGATCATAACTCATTAGCTATGACTTACAAACCATCATACTTGATTTATCAATCATCCTCATACCCTTGTTGACCTTTATTTACACTTTAAAATCAAACTTTCGACCTTGGTGTTGAAACCCTAAGACCTAATGAAATCATGCCCTATGACCTAATTAAATGATGACTGTAGATTGATCATAATACCATAACTGAAGACAACCTGAAGAAGTATCAACAAGTATACTTTACGAGGGAAAACTTTAGACTTTCTAAAGAGAGGACAACCATCATTGGATGGGTATGTAATGACCTAATGGAATGATGAAAATTTCTTAGTATGGGACCCCTAGAATGAAAATGCAAAGAGTGAATTTTGATCCCTGATGGAAGTATGCAAACACTGACACTAACACTCCGATTAAATTATACATATAAGGAGCACCGTTTGTTTCTCCCTTTTCGTTGTACATCAGAAATGTTCATTTTATACACCTGTGTGAGAAAGGTCAATTACATTACAAGTTCTTTTCCATTTAATGGTGAAGCACGGTCTAATCCAGTGTTTTATAGTTTTCAAAATTGAATGTTTAAGGATATTACTTCTCCCATTTTTTGTGTAACTTTTGTTTTAAAGAGAGACATAATCCTGGGTTCATCAATTTTGTATATACATTCCAATTTTGAAAGTCCTTAATTACTATGTTAAGATGGCTTAAGCATTGTTTCAAGAATTAGACTGTACTTGAATTATATACTCTAAGGTCTGTTCTGTAGGAAAATTCAAGACATACATTCCAATTTTGAAAATCCTTAATTACTATGTTAAGATGGCTTAAGCATTGTTTCAAGAATTAGACTGTACCTGAATTATATACTCCTAAGGTCTCTTCTCTAGGAAAATTCAAGACATGTTTTGAGCACATTTCTTCTTTTGTTTTCGGTGCCACCGAGAACTGAACTTGTCTTAACTTATACGCAGTCTTTCTCCTTCTTATAAAGAGATTATGTCTAGTATTAAGAAGTCTAAACTAGACGGATGGTTGTATTCCTTACATACATTTTTATGTTCTTTTAGATTGATCTTAAAGAATTTCCCTTTCCCCTATGATGTTTGTTCCTTCCATTCACATTCGAGCATTTTACCTCCTACTTGGAACATAGGGGGAAAAGAATTATTTTCTTCTAAAATAACAACATTATATTCCATTCTTATTTGTTTATTTTAACTACATTTGTCTAATGAAATCTGTAGAGATAAACTTCTTGTTTCCAACAATTATATTTACAGGTTTATACGCGTATCTGGTTGACACAATATTTTAACCAAAAACTAGTATTATGCTTTGCTAGTAAATAAACTCATAAAAGTTTACATAAAAGGAAACTGCAAAAACTGAAATATTTACTTATCTTTTAAGGTTCTGCGTGTTTCTTTCTTCTGAAAGATTCGCCTTCCAACTGTGAAATAGGCTATTACGTCCTGTTTCCCTCCGACCCTTTCCTTGGCCACATTCCTTTTTCCTCTTAAGATATCTTGTACCTGGATCTCAGGATTCCCCAATTCAACCCAGTATTGTATCTTTTAGAATAAGTTTTGACTAGGGTTCCACTGACTCTTTGTTCATCTTAAGAACCCAAAACTAGGCTATTCTGCCCATGTCTCGAACCATCTTGGTTTTGCTCTTCGTTTCGTTTCTTCCTATCTTTTTCGAATCCAATCCCCTTTCTTTTTGGTTTTTTTTTTCCTTTTTTTTCTTCTGTTTTTTCAGCGAGAGTTGGATTTCTCATCACCTCTCTAAGAAATGGAGAAAGCATGTCAAGGCATAACTGATTTTTGACTCTCCAGCCCAAAATAGAAATTATTTTCCTTATTATTATTATCATCATTCTGGAGTCACTCTCCATGATCTCATCATTACATTATCTTTATAAATTCTTTTAAACACAACTGAGGTTGCTAACTACATAAATAAAATTGAAATAATTGTTTAGTAAATAATAAAACTTATTCACTTAAAAGGGTGTTACGTTTCCTGTGTGATACATAAAAAATATTATTAAAACTATCTATTATAGCGTTAATATTAATAATAATATTTTCATATCAATATTTTATAGCTTAATAATTAATTAAACATTTTTACTGGGAGAGGTGCTTTACAATCCAACATGGGAGAGATGTTTTCATGTAACTTTACATTTAAAAATAATAAAATAATACTTTAAATTAACGAATTACAAATAGTAATAACAAAAAGAATTAAAGTACACCATAATTAAAACATTTCTAGGCTAACTAATATATATTATACCATCCTAGATTCATGAGGGATCAAATCTCTTTTTACTCTAAACATTTGCATTAATTTATTTTAAGATTCTTTTTCAACCAAATTAATTATTAATAGCGCAATCTCATAAGTAGGTCAAATGAATTTCATGGTTGAAATCTAACAACACAATTTCAAGCAATAATATGATTCTTGTTGTTTAAAATGAACTTATGAATAGAGCAGTGTTTAAGTGAGACTTTTTTCCTATTTATTTTCTAATTTAATTTGTCTAGAATCTAACTTAAATTCATTGAAATCCCAAGTTTGATATGTGAACTCTTCACAATCAAAGTGCCCTAGGGATTTTTGAGGGTGTTGAATCCATATATGCAATCATAAAACGATGCTAAACAACACAAATCAAGATTTGGCCACAAATTTTTTTGTTGGATTCTACAAACAAGGTTAAACAACACAAATCAGTATTTGGCCACAAATTTTTTAGTTGGATTCCGGCTAGAAATTGGTCGAAAACTTCAAAAAGTCTCATTTAAAGAATATTCTCTTGTGAATGAGTGATCGACTAAAAATTGGCCAGAAACTTCGGAAAGTCACATTTAAAGAATACTCCCTCTAGAATGCATGAGCCGGCTAGAAATTGGTAGAAAACTTCAAAAAGTCGCATTTAAAGAATACTCCCTTATGAATGCATGAATGGATGGACCCTAACCAACCTAGATTCATCTTAACTCTAGATTTACCAAGGGCCAGGAGGGATCAAATATTTTGATATGTAAATATCTTTTAGAGTGAAAAGAAGTTTGATCCCTCTGGAAGCAGATACGTAATTAAGATGGATCTAGGCTTATTTAATTTCCCATTTTAAATATGCTATATTCCACATGAATACCATGGGTCATTTTTATTTTTTATTTTTATTTTATTTCTATAGGGTTATTTTTTTATTTTTTTATTTTAAGAGAGTTTAAATGTTAATATTACATAAATATTTTTATTTATTCTTATTTTTACTTAATTTTTATGTAATTTGACTTAATCAAAATGTCAAAATATTACATTACAATATCTCTACCATATTTTGAGGAGAGAGTAGAACCTTGAGGCACTAAAACGCTGTAGATTAAACAAATTAAACTTATGATTCTTAAAACCAACCTAGATACATTTAACTTTGAAGCTGAGAGGGATCAAATCTCTTTTCACTCTAAAGGGGTTTACAATAAATAGATTTTATCCCTCTACGTGCTTGGTATATCCTTAGTTACAATGGATCTAAGTTGGTTTAATTATTAATAATTGACAATTATAATTATTAGTTTAGTTTAGTTTTATTTTTATGTAATTTGACTTAGTCAACACGTTTTAATTAATAATAATAATTACTATTATTATTTTTTTTAATTGTATTTAGTTTTATTTTTATTGTTATGTAATTTGATCAATTCAAAATGTTTATATAACTCTTCCATATTGGGCTGGAGAGTGCCTCTAGGCTCAAAGTTTTACTAAATTTTGGGAAAATTTTGATTAGTAAAAGTGCCCCAAAAAGGGTCATTTTATATTCTATCTAATAATACACAAAATAGTGTAATCGTATAAATTGAATGTATAATAAATGGTAAATGAAGATTAAAACACTTACATCATGGTTTATCGCATGTTGCTAAAATAAATAAATAAATAAAACATAAAAAATAACTAATGACTAAGAGCATGTGCTTCCTCCTAAAAGGTTACAGGTTCAAAGTGAGAGGGTGGTAGAGTATGTATGCCTTCGTAGACTTAGTAGTCAAATCGCTGCCCAGAGGTGGGTCCCTTGTCCCACAAGCAATGGTCTCATACACCAATTTGGTGTGGTTTGGCCGTGACCTTGAAATTGGATAATAATAATAATAATAATAATAATAATAATAATAATAAAGTAATATACAAGTTAAATATTTACACATTTAAAAAAACATAGAACAAGATTATTAAGATTTACCTCCACTTTACTATGGATATTTTTAATTTTTAAATATATTTTGTTGGAATACCATGGCTTATCAATAACACATGCCCAACAATCCAAAACTTACTTCATATGACATTTTATTTAATTAATCAATTTAATTAAAAGAGACCAATGAACATAACTACTTTAAAGATAAATATCTACCTTTGATTTTTCTATACTACAATGAATATTCTATAATATTTCATGGAGGTTAAATCCATAGAATCCACCTAATTATAGAATATTCTTAATAGCATTTACAAATTAAAGATTGAGATTTGTCTCCAAAATAGTTATGAGTTTTTTGCTCTTTAATTTAATTAATTAATTTAAAAAAAATCATATGTGAACAAGTGACATATGAAATGAGTTACAATTTTTTGGTCATGTGGTATTAATAAACCACAGCATTGGCACATGATATTATAACAAAGTCTATTTACAAATTAAAAATCTTGATGGTAAAGTAGAATTAATTTGCAAAGAATTAAAAGTTCCTTCTTAAACGATACAAAATTAAATTGATTAAAAAATAAGTAACTACCTATAAGCATACATATCATGTGATAACATTTGAAACAATTAAATCCATCTTAAACCTGGATCTATCAAACATGAGATCAAATTTACAATTTTTAATATGAAGGAATTGATTAATACATGAAATGGGATTAAACCAACATAGACCCATTTTAAATACGGAACTAACATGAGCCGAGAGGGATCCAATTTCTTCACGTACAATTTTTTTTATGAACCAACATCATTTAAATGTTATGTATAACTATTTAATTTTTGTTATTTTCGTATTTTTTTAAATTTTTATTTTGGCTGACATGAGAAAAATTTCAACTTTGATGATGGACGGTCATGCTTACACATAACACTAGGCTGTAGAACAAGCCTCTCGGCTCAATGATTAAGAATATATAAATTAAAAAACTTAATCCTTTCTAACACTAAATAGATTGTTACATTTAAAATTAAAATATATTTTTGAAATAAACTTTCTCGATTTTTAATTTAACTACGAATAATTCTTGTGTGGATGGTAGGGATTTAACCTTCATAGAATATTCTAAAATATTCTTAACAATAGTAAAAAATCAAAGCTTGATGTTTATCTCAAAATTAGTTACACTCTTACCCCTCATCGACGTGTGAGCTGTCACACAAAACCATTAAGGTTGTCATTATGGTAAGGACGTAGAGGAATGTTGCCACCACCCCTCACATGCTTGAAGGGAAGGATGCGGTAGCCTTTGCCATGCTTAAGGAATTAGGAATGCAGGAAGGTGGCAAAACAATGGGGCAAGTTTACCGACTGTTGTGAAGGATAACAAGATGGGGTTTGGAAGAGAAGAGGTTCCAAAGGTGAGAGTGGAGTAGAGGATTCAAAAGGAATAAGGGCTCCATCGGCTCCAAACGTTGGCTATTGGGTATGTAAATTGGCTTCTCCTCCACTACACCATGATTCTCTCTGTCTGGTTTGATAATTGGGGTATGTATGGGGGCAATGGGTTTGTCGGTGAAAGTAATTCGAGCTAGGAGAGATATATGGTGTCAGGCGTTTGCTAGAATAATCCTAGCTCCATGGGTTCCTCCTTGGTGTCAATTTGTTATGGGATTTACCTCTCTCGAATGGGGCTTATCGGGCTTGGTGGGGAGGCTGATAGTCCAAGGGTATACCTATGTCTTGTCTGCATGGAAATCTTGGGGGTCGGGGGCTAGGATGTAGTCATTGTCTTTGCCTTGGTCAAGGTCAATTTCCTCGTCTGCTTCATCGGTGCTGAGGATAATTGAGAGGACTGGCTCTTAAGGGTCGGTGCTGATTACCTAAGGAACGCTAGTAGTGGGGAGGCCATCATGGGTAGGGGTATTCTGAAGTCTAGGAATTGGCATGACACAAAGGTGGGTAAGGGAGGTACGGGACTTGGAACTTGTCGACATGGCTAACAAGCTACAAGATCTATAGTTGGCCAACTGCTCACACCTCGCTCCCAAGGCTGAGGCTGAAGCATTTTCAAAGTAATGGGCATGTCAGGGCATCTTCTAGGGAAAAGCTACCAAGGTGCCGACAATGGTCATTCTGTGTGGGAGATCCTTCATTTCTGGGGTCATACAAATGAACCAAGGGTGGCGAATTTTGTGAAAAGGCAAAGCCTTTGTGTGTTGGAAATTCAAATCATAATGTTATAGAAATCTTGGTTTCTTGTCCACTTAGCAGGTTTGCAGAATGGTAATAACTCTCGAACATGAAGAGCACGTTGGCTAGCTTCGGGCTATCCTAAGGATTTGGCTGGCAGGTACTATGACAGGGTGATACTAGGCAGAATGGCGTAAGTTATAGGTTGAGGAAAGAGGTCATGAGTGACCGAGGTCGAGACTAAACCAAAACCTCGAGTAACCACCAAGGTACAAAACCTGTGGCCAACTTGATAAGTGAAGCAACCGCTACATACAAGGAAGGTACCAAGGAGGAGAGAAAGCAACTAATAGCAGAATGGGAGGAAGGCATAAATCAACAAGTGAGTGTGGATGAAGATGAGCTAGAGGTATGGAAGCTCCTAGTTATAGATTTGGGCAATACGAGAGTAAGAGGGACTCAATTAAAACAGGCCCTGCTTATTTTTTAGTTGATGAAATGCCTCCTTGGAAAGGCTATGGAGAAAATTTGAATGACTGCTATCCAAGATTTTCGAGATTATAAGAAAATGTTTCAGAAGATGCAATTTCAATTGCATAAACAAGACAGTTGTAGTGTCCGTCTTGGTGAGATAGGTTTGATGAAACTTAGAGAGGGTGATTTTGATATGATGATATAATATTATGTGTGACAAACTTATGTACATGCTTATATGGCATAGACCTGGTTTGGGTTACCTAGTTGTTGTGTGCCTGTGATAATATCTATGGTTGTGTATATAAGAATTGATTTTGGTTAAGAGCATATTATTGATGTGTTCTCTTTTGGTATCTTAGTTTTGCAATAGGTGTATGACATGGATGTTGATTCAGGATTGAGACACATAGATCCATGAATGATCATGGTTATGAGGAACATATGGTTAATTGTGATTTATGGATGATACATGATTTATATGATTATATATGTTTAATCTTGTAATGAGCAAGATGTGGCAGGGGACATTGTTATTTGCAAACAAGGATGCTCAAATTATAAATGATTGTGGAAGTCATGATACATGATTTTTTTGATTTTATATACTTAATCCTGTATTGAGCAAGATGTGATATGGAATGTCGCTATTTTAAAACAAGGATGTTAAAATTTTAAATGGTTGTGGAAGTCATTTCTCTGGAACCAAAATGGTTGTGGAAGTCATGAACAATCTTTGGCAAAATGTGAATAAGCTAATTATGAAATTAATTGATTATTTTTATCTATGATATTGTGATGTGTGCATGTCCTGGAAAAAGGCCTTACCAATGAACCATTAGATGGGTATGAGCTCATTATCAGTACCTTAAGGTGAAATGTGGAGTTTCAAAGTAGAGTAGATGAGAAGCCATGAAAATTAGGGCACGAAGTCCTAAATCCATGAAAGATAAAGACGTGGAGTATTGTGTCTATAATAAAATGTTTAGGGAACAAATTCCTAAATATTTAAAAATATCAAGGTGTGGAATCTTGTATCTTTAGATTAGATTAAGGAGGAGTGTCCCAATCTACTAAGGCACAGATATGCATGCAATAGGGGTGCGGAATCACTATTCTCTAAAAGAAAAAAATACTACTCATGGGAAGCTCAAGGACGAATTTTCTTAATAAAACCTTTTTCCTAACAATCCTAGAGTGACTTTCTAAAAATAGAAAGTCATGTCTAGCATCTCAGGCATGACTTTTCAAAAATAGTAAATCACCTTGCGTAAATTGGTAATCAAGTAGAGTTGAAGGAAAATCACTTAACTTATCATTAATCAATCCTAATAGTTCAATCACAACTTAATCCTCAATATTATTAATATTATTAATATTATAATTATCTTTTATAAGACTATGATATTATTATTAAAAGGGAATTAGAAGTCACCTTCAACTCCTCAATCACTTTACACCTCTCTCCTTGATGACTTTCAAGGCTCTATGTAAATCTCTCTATTTTAATAATACATTACACTTTATTTTATGCAGTCATCAAAGAATGGCATATTCCTCTTACGCTCATTAAAGACATGTCATAAAATATTCCTCTTACGCTCCTTTAATGCATAAGTTACACTCTCCTTAACTAAGACATGCATTCCTCTCCTTAATGGCATGAGTTACACTCCTCTAAATAGAATACAAGGCACACATATTAGTCCTCCTTTATGAAAAGAATATATTCCTCCTCCTATATATGTGTCTCATGTATTCTCACTTAAAGGGAGGGGGAGGTGCTTTGTGATACCAAGAGTTGGAGAGATTTGAAAAATATTATGAGAGAGAGAGACATGGAGATTAGCCAGTTTCTTTCAAAATGATTCTGAAATTCCTAAACTAAATTACTATGTAGCTCTACTTGGTGGAGCTAACCATGAGTGGTGTTGGGAGGAAGTGAAACTTATCTTCCTCAACTTGCCTTGGATATCTTTCTACTGCTATATTTTGGTAAAGTTTGTGAGCTCTTACAGCTTGGGGGTTCCAAGGGGAGAAGTTCTCGCTAGATATGGTTGGGTGGAAAACCGGATGGTTCAAATGAGTTAGTTAAGGGATCAAAGATGGATCATATTCTCAATGATTGGATTTGAATACCTCTTCATGTATATTTTTTATTGTCCTAAAATTATAGTATAGCTTTATCATAAAATAAAACGTAGAAATTTGAATTATTATAAGAATCTATTTTTTGTTTAAGCTTATGTTATTTGGAATGTTATTGGATAGTTGAAAATGAAAACTAAGAGTAGTCTATATGAATGGATGTTTAGATCTCAAGATGTTATGGAATTATTATTGGTGTAGTCTATTATACTGACATCGGTATTATAGAATTTGAGAAATCAAAGACAAATATCGCTGAAAGTAATGGAAATAAAGAAATTGCAAAGGACTTGTGTAAGAGTTCATGAGTTATGGTTTTGTTTCACATAATTAGAGGCATGTTTTTCGAAATGGTTTCAAGATATTTTGCAAAGTTCTTGACAAAATCCGTGAATGAGAAATGCTATTATTATTTTTATCATTTTGCATGAACAACTGTTAACTTGTAGCCTACTAGAGTAGGAAACAAATGCATACCTAGAATATACCAAGAGGATTCACTAGATGAGTCATCGAAATAAAATGTAAAAAAAAACAAGATGGAAGACGAGTTTTAAAGAGAATCATTGAGGTAATTTTCAATCATTATGTATTGCAATAGTTCATGCTACTTTCCATGGGTTTGTAGGAATGATTGAATGAAAATAATGTCTTATGGATCTCAAAGCCCTTCAATTCACTTATAGTGGATGAAATGATTTTGAAAGGTATTTAGACAATACATAAGTAATTTTAATTTAATTATAGGTTGTTATTTTTTTTCATAGTTGTAGATTCAAGCTTGCATGCCCACTGTTTGACAAAAATTGCAAATGAAATTCACGGAGTCAACATATTTGATATTTTTTTTAAATGCATCTATGCATGTGTTCGTATTGATTCAGGACAACATGAGAGGGTTTTTGTGCCAAAAAGACCTGTAACCCTCGATTTGATTCCAAATGAACACTTTTAAAAACCCAGATCATAAATCTAGGTGATTTTGCAGATTGCTACTGCCAACTTTGTGCACATGTTGTAAAGTTTTGGGTGAAAGAATTAGATGATTTAGTCATTGTTTTAATATTTTGTCATTTTAAGAATTAATATATAAATTTTATGAGATAAATAGGTTGAGGGAGAATCTTATATTCATGCCAAGTTTCCTTAAGAGATTGTGGCTTCCAAGTGTTTGACAAAATGCCTCAATGGTTGTAGATTGCAAGTTTGCAAAGTGTTTGTTAAAATGCCTCAATGGCTGTAGATTTCATTCTTACAAAGTGTTTGTCAAAGGGACTCAATGAGCGTAGTTTGTAGATTGCATGCTTGCAAAGTGTTTTTGAAAACTTCAATGGATGTAGTTTTTCTGCATACAAATTGTTTGAGTCCTACTTATTGTATCTTTTATGCACTAGAAAATTTCTGAATAGATTATTTAATAAATGTAGGTTCCTATGTCTGCAAGCTTTTGTATGAATGTGAAACTGAATTTAATAAGTCGTTGAAGTGTGAATAGATAATAAGACAGGTGTTACTTTTATTATCTAAAACTTTCATTTAAATTTCTGTAGGAATTTGTGCAAATGAGCATAATAAGTTTCGTATGAGTTTCATGTATTCATGGGTGCATCTTGTGCTTCAATGGATGTAGAAAACAACTACTTGTGCCCAATTTATGCAGGTCCATTGTTTTACTTGACACATTTTGAAGAATAATATGCTCCTAAATTGGTAATATTAATTTCTCTTGCGGCAACATTCATTATACAATTGTCACAATTGAAGCATTAGCTTAATAATTGGGATTGCGAGTTTTAATTGATGAATTTGGAAATGTCATTGGATCAAGATATTTTGTGATATTAAGGGAAAGTTATCCCTGACTTCTTATTTTATATTCTTAAATTGAAATAGTTGAAGGAACATGATTACATCATAGCTAAGTTAGTCATATTACGAGTAAAAAATAAATAAAAAAATAAAAAATTGAGTAATACTATTCAATGTGACCTCTATTTCTGTATACTATTGATGGTTGGTAAGGTGGGACCTTACATATGGTATCAGAGCCAGGATAAAACACTAGGGCCTAATGGGTCGACATACTTTCTTGTAGGTTGATGCATGAATGGTTATTTTGCATGCATGTTGAACTATTATGTATGTTGACTTGGAACCATATTGGTTGCGTAAAGGATATTATTATTATTATGTCACTTAGAAACTCGTGAAGGAAAAAGAATGGCTTCTTATATTCCTTTATATTTTTGTTAAGGCAAATTCTAGGAAATATGATAAAGGACTTAAAGACATGTAGAGAAAGGATGTGTTTGAGAAGTTTGGGTTAAACCCAAGCATGTGAATGGTTTGATTTTCAATGGGTGTGGGATATATGGAGTGGATGCATGGTTGCTTATATGTTTAATGCATCATTATCAATGTGATATGGGCCTACTAGCCATCTCTACTAGTTGAAATTGTATCTACCAAGAAAAATATTATCCTAATCTAAACTATAGTATGATGACCTTGGTGTGTATTTTTTGGGAATGTGTAACAAATGCAAGGCCAATATTCAATTAACATGATGATTCAGTTCTTCATTTTAATTTTGACTCTTTTCTTACCTACACTAATGGAAACTTAATAGAGGCTACCTTGAAGGATGTCACTTTTAACTGTGAATGTAGATTCAAGAGTAATGCATGTGCATTAATTTAATGTGTTAAAATACGATTTTGGAATGCATTCTTAATGAGTAAGAATGGAATTCCTATGATTTCTTTGACATGAATTTGTGTAGTTTGGTTGACTTTATGCATCAACTAACTTGAAATTACTCAAATACTAGGTTGAGGTATGGCCTTCCTAATAAACAAGAGGGTTAAATGACTTGTGCATGAAGGGTTGTGGAATCCATTTGAAGGAACACTTGAAGGTTATGTTTTCCCTAGGTTATGTATGGGTGTGGAATCCATACTAGCATATATATATATATGAGCTGAGGTATGGGTGTGGAATCCATCCTAGCATATATCTATGAGCAAATGTGTGGGTGTGGAATCCATACTAACATATATCTATGAGCTAAGTAATTCTTCCAGTTAGAATGAACAAAAACATTTTTATGAAATCTCATTGACATGATTAAGGAGGATTGATTATGTGTAATTAAAGTTAAGTGAATAGAGATTCGTACATGAATTTTCTTGAGTCTAAATCCATTATTTTATTTTTATTACAAATGAAGATACTAATATTGGTATACTGAACACCATTAGGTGGTTAAAAATGTTTGGAATAATTTACTTTGATATATGGAGTCAAGTGTGAACTAGGTATCTATCCTCTAGTATTTTAATGATTTTGTATCTATTGGATTTAAGTAGAATTAAAATTATCTTCAAATGTTTGAAAAGTATTATTGTGATAAGCTGATGAAATATCTTTCCATTGGCTCAAGACAAATTAGGTATAGGAAAGTCATAATAGTCTCTTTAATTATTTTGTCAGTTGAATATTGGTTGAATTCTATTTAACCAAATTAATTAGAGAAATTATGAGGATTGAACTCATGAACAACTCTAAATTATTGCTTGTTAGGTGATTGAGTCAAAATTCACATGGTTTATGAACTTGATGAATTGCTTTCTTGAAATTTGATTAACTTGTAAATTGTTAAGAGAATAACATGTTTAGAAGATAAACATTTTTATGTGTTAAGAACTTTGTTTTATTTGAATTTAAGAAAAAGGTATCTGATTAATGAAAATATTAGTTGAGTTCTTGTTTTACAAGAAGTGATATTTTTTGAGAGAGAAATTGAAGGAGAGTGAGACCACATTTTGATGAATTGGAAATCTTGCGTGATTTAGAAGCCTAAGATGATTGTATTATATGTTGAATGGAATAGATTGAAGGATTTAGGACTTTTTTTCTTGGATATATGGTTGTATGTGTATTTAGTAATCCTACAAAAGGTTATAATATTTTGAGAGGTAGTAAAAAAAATAAACTTATCGTTAGGTTAGAAATGTCTTTATGATAGTCTAAATCATATTTAAAATCAACAAGATTCTTCATAATTTGATAAATGTATGGTTTTCATAACTTGTTTTTTTTGTGTGTGTATGTATTAATAGTAAGGAATAATTCGTGAAACAAAATGGATCGATTAATTATTGAATATAAATCAAGTTGACTTATAGTTATCAAGATAGATTCAATAATATTGTATTTGTATAATTACGAAAGTTGTTCTTGATTAAAGAACACTTTCGAAAAAATATATTTAATTATTTTTGGAATGAATGTATTTTAATTGAATCATTCATAATTGATTCTCAAGTAAGAGAAGTGAATAATAATGAAGGTTATGGGAATTAAAGGAATGGTATATAATACCAAAGTGTGTCAATGAGGACTGTATGGAACCTTAGATTGTTAGTTTAAAAAAAGAAATGGTGTCTTAAACCTAAAATTGTGCTTTTTACTAAATATTAAGGATTTAGTAAAAACTATAGGTAGATCCTAAATATTTTGATAGCAAGAATGTTTTATGGAATAAAAGGGTAAACTTGGATTGAGAATACATAAATTAAGTGAGATGTAAGAGTGGGTTTTATATATGACATCATGTTTCTTTACATAGTTTCACTGGAAATCGTATGTGGATGGTTTTATGGTTCTTGTATGCAAATTTGATTGTGAGATGGGATGGACCATTGTTGTTTTTTTTAAAACCAATGTGTGAGTTATTTATAGCTTGGCAAGATCAACATACTATAGAACCAAGAATATGACACATGTAGGATTCATGTAGACTATGAAAAAGAACATGTAGAATATCAAATTATTATAGATATCTTAATTAGATGTCATATAAATTACATAAAATAGTATTTTGATATGGTACTATAAATTGTATGGCTGGTTTTCATATAGAAATATTTGGCATTTTATATAGATATGGCATGGATATATTTTCTACTTGATTAAGAATGGCATGTTTTGGTTTTCATGGAGTTTATTCCAATTTACAAAACATTAAACTATGCTTGGCATGAAGAAAAATATATCAAATACATATGCATAAGTTTAACACCTTAGTGATAGGAGAATAGAAAAAACTAAGTGTGATATGAGAATAGAAAATAACTAAGTATCTTATGAAAGTAGGAAAAACTTCAGGCCAAGTTTAGCCCAAGAGGCAGAGTATGTATAGTGTCCCTTCTTCGTGACATGGGTTTGATGACACTTAGAGAGGGTGAATTTGATATAATGATATAATATTATGTGTGAGAAACTTATGTACATGCTTATATGATATCGACCTAGTTTGGGTCTCCTAGTTGTTGTGTGTTTGGGATAATATCTATGGTTGTGTGTATAAGAATTGATTTTGCTTAAGAGCATATTATCGATGTTTTTTCTTTTGGTATATTAGTTTGGCAATAGCTGTATGACATGGATGTTGATTTAAGATTGAGACACATAGATCCATGGATGATCATGGTTATGTCGAACATATGGGTAATTATGATTTATGGATGATACATGATTTATATGATTATATATGTTTAATATTGTAATGAGCAAGATGTGGCAAGGGACATAGTTATTTGCAGATAAGGATGTTCAAATTATAAATGACTGTGGAAGTCATGCTACATGATTTATATAATTTTATATGCTTACTCTTATATTGGGTAGGATGTGATATGGAACGTGGTTATTTTCAAACAAGGATGTTCA
This sequence comes from Pinus taeda, assembly GCA_000404065.3. Classification (NCBI taxonomy): domain Eukaryota; kingdom Viridiplantae; phylum Streptophyta; class Pinopsida; order Pinales; family Pinaceae; genus Pinus; species Pinus taeda. The sequence goes on along the minus strand of APFE030142868.1, from coordinate 35,961 downwards.
AATTTTAAATGGTTGCAGAAGTCATTTCTCTAGAGCCAAAATGGTTGTGGAAGTCATGAACAAACTTTGGTAAAATGTGAATAAGTTAATTATGAAATTCATTGATTCCTTTTATCTATGAGATTGTGATGTGTGTAGGACATGGAATAAGGCCTTACCAACGAACCATTAGATGGGTATGAGCTCACAATCAATACCTTAAGGCGAAGCATGGAGTTTCAAAGCTGAGTAGATGAGAAGCCATGGAAATTAGGGTGCGAAGTTAGAAATCCATGAAAGATATAGACGTGGAGTCTTGTATCTATAATAAAATATTTACAGTGCAGATTCCTAAATATTTAAAAAGATAAGGGTGTGGAATCTTGGATCTTTAGAGTAGACTAGAGCGTCATGTCCTCAATCTAGTAAGGCACAGAGATGCATGCATTAGGGGTGTGAAATCCCTATTGTCTGGAAGAAAAATAGCACTCATGGGAAGCGCAGGGAAGATTTTCTTAATAAAACCTTTTTCTAACAATCCAAGAGTGACTTTCTAAAAGTAGAAATTCATTTCTAGCATCTCAAGCATGACTTTCCAAAAATAGTAAATCACCTTGCATAAACTGGCAATCAAGTATAGTTTAAGGAAAATTACTTAAATTATCATTAGTCAATCCTAATAGTTCAATCTTGACTTAATCCTAAATGTTATTATTATTATTATTATCTTTTATGAGACTATGATATTATTATTAAAAGGGAATTACAACTCACCTTCATCTCCTCAATCACTCCACACCTCTCTCCTTGATAACTCTCATTGCTCTATGTAAATCTATCTCTTTTAATCATACATTACACTCTATTTTATGCACTCATCAAAGAATAGCATATTCCTCTTACACTCATTAAAGACATGTCATAAAAGATTCCTCTTATGCTTTCCTTAATGCATAAGTTACACTCTCCTTAAATAAGGCATGCATACCTCCCCTTAATTGAATTAGTTACACTCCTCTAAATGGAATACAAGGCATGCATATTACTCCTCTCTATGACAAGAATTTGTTGCTCCTCCTATATATGTGTCTCATGTATTCTCACTTAGGGGGAGAGGGAGGTGCATTGTGATACCAAGAGTTGTAGAGATTTGAAAAATATTATAAGAGTGAGAGATCTGCACAGTAGCCAATTGCTTTTGAAATGATTTTGAAATTCCTAAACTAAATTCTTATTTAACTCTACCTAGTGGAGTTGAACATGAGTGGTGTTGGAAGTGAAACTTATCTTCCTCAGCTTCCCTTGAATATCTTTCTACTGCTATATTTTGGCACTGTTTGTGAACTTTTACAAATCGAGGATTCTAGGGGGAGTAGTTCTCCCTGTATAGGGTTGGGTGGAAAACTAGATGGTTCAAATGAGTTGGTTAAGGAATCAAATATGGATCATATTGTCAAATATTGGAGTTGAATATCTCTTCAGGTATAATTTTTATTGTCCTAAAATTATAGTATAGCTTTAGCATAAAATAAAATGTAGAAATTCAAATTATTGTAAGAATCTAATTTTTGTTTAAGCTTATGTTATTTTGAATCCTACTGGGTAGTTGAAAATGAAGACTAAGAGTGGTCTATATGAATGTATGTTTAGATATCAATATGTTATGGAATTATTATTGGTAGAGTCTATTGTACTAACATTGGTATTGTAGCATTGATAAAGGAAAGACAAATATTGTTGAAGGTAATGGTAATAAAGAAATTCCAAAAGACTTAGGTAAGAGTCCATGAGTTATGGTTTTGTTTCATGTAATTAGAGACATGTTTTAGAAAGGGTTTCAATATATTTTGCAAAGTGTTTGACAAAATCCGTGAATGAGAAATGCTATTATTATTTTGATCATTATGCATGAATAAGTGTTAACTTGCAGCCTACTAGAGCCGGAAATGGATGCATGCCTAAAATATACCAAGAGGATTCACTAGATCAACCGTTGAAATAAAAATGTTAAAAAACAAGATGTAAGACAATATTTTTAAAGAGAATCATTGAGGTAATTTTCAATCATTATGTATTGCAATAGTTCAAGATGCTTGCCATGGGTTTGTAGGAATGATTGAATGAAAATAATGTTTGATCAATCTCAAAGCCATTCAATTCACTTATAGTGGATGAAATGATTTTGAAAGGAATTTAGACTATACATAAGTAATTATAATTTAATTATGGGGTTTTATTTGTTTTTCATAGCTATATATTCAAGCTTGCATGCCATCTATGTTCAGTCAATTTAGTTTCCTAAATTGCTTTGCATAAATTATCAACTGAGGCTCGTAAGCTAATGAAGTGTAGTGCATTGTATGTGCTAGTTAACCCTTCTTACTTCGTTGTTTTGTATTTTTATATTTTTTTGTTTTGGGGGTTTCCTTGATTTCTAATGATTTACAGTCTAAATTATGATGAAACTGAGCCTAAATTTCCTAAAGGTGAACTAATCAAAATCTTTGCTAAGGGAAGTAAAAACCAAACATATATTCTATTTTTTCATTTAATCCTATCAAAAATTAAAAGGTGGAGTTGTAAGGAAAATTGAAATAATTACACAGAATGAAAACTGACTAAAGCACTTTTAGTTGTCCAAGCCTCCAATTTTGAAAGATAACTTTCTTGAGATGGCAAACAAGCAACTTACTGTACTTTATAGTTTAGAGAACTAAATCAAATATGCAGAGAGTAACTAATTTATTTCAATCCTTGTGTGAAGTGAATGTTTAACCATTTAGTTAGGATGGATATGAGTTTGAAATGGTGACCAAAAACATTTATCCACATAGTGCATTGGCAATCTGAACTAGGAAATAAATAAAAGAGGAAACAAACAGTAAGTAAACTAATCCACAATGCATTCTTGTTACTTTTCAACCTTACCCTGTTAAAACAAACAAGTTTTATTTATGAAATAGATAGGAGAAACAAGACTGCACCATCAAATTCTAACATTATGCTACTGAACATAATTAAAATAAAACAAACTACAGGAAATCAATCTAAACTACAAATATTGTTAAATGTAAATAATGAAACTAAACTAAACAGTAAACAAAATAACAAAAGAAAAACCTCCTTCAGTGTAGGGGCCCTCTACAACTGACTGAGTTGAGCTGCTAACTAGCTGAAAATACTATTTCAAATGATCACTTGGTTAAACACGGCTTCATATTATTAACAGGAAAATGAGTTCCAAAATTACACAGATGTAAGTCTGAGCTTAATACATATAGAAATTCCAACTCCTTCTCATTTCTTTACAACTGATATTTAAATAAACATTCCTAACTGTCTTTTGAGAGAATTTAGCTACAAGTGGTCTCCACGTATTACAACAGATCTGCGTAAATGGTTGATCAGCTACAGGTGACTTTAAGTTGGCAAGATGGTTGCATGAACTGTTATCACCGGTGGCTGGTTCGAGTTAATGCTACAACAAAACTGTCAGATTTATTAATTAGCCACGAAGAGTGGTGTTATGAAGCCATCTCACAAAAAGATAGAAAGGATAGATTAACGCCTTAGAATTCAACCTCTTCGAGGAGGTAACCTCCTTTACATTACATAAATGAACAATTCTTCCATGATTCAAATGACAAAACCTCATTTCTATATATAGGAGTCTAAGGAGTCACAATATAACCCAGTTGACCTAACAATAATAATATAAGCCACAAAAATAACAATGGAGGGATTCCATGGGGCACAATAATAACAATATGGGGACAATAGGGGCACAACAATATTAATAAGGGATACAACTATAATAGTAATGGGGTAATATAGGGACCCAACATGCCCCTCTCCTTCAAAAAAGTTTTGTCCTCAACACTTGAGTGGTTCTCGATGCTTCTGTATAAAATTTTCATCTTCCCATGTGGAATCTTCAGCGGATAAGTTCTTCCACTTGATAAGATACTCTGAAATTGATTGATTTCGTAGCTGTTGAGTTCTTGTTTCTGTGATTTCTTGTAGTTCCAATATAATTTTTCCTTCCTCGTCAAGTTCTTGCAATATTGTTTGAACTAGGAACTTGTCACCTATAACCTTCTTTGAACATGAAACATGGAAAACTAGGTGCAATTGAGAAGCTACAGGAAGCTCCAATTTGTATGCCATAGTACCAATCTTTTCAACACCTTGTACGGACCATAATACTTTGGTGATAATTTATTATCCTTCTTAGCTTGCTTAAGAGACATTTGCTTATATGGTTGTAGCTGTAGGAATACCCAATCACCTACATCAAAACTTCTTTTGTTACAATGTTGATTTGCCTATTGTTTCATTCTATTATGTGCCAACACGAGGTAATCCTTTAAGAGTTGGAGGACTTGTTGTTGATGTTTAATGTGATGTTCTACTATTTGAACCTTAGAATTTTCTCTTAAATATGATGTGATGGATGTTGGATGATATCCATAAAGTGCCATAAATGGGATCATTTTTGTTGCTGTATGGAAGGAAGTGTTATACCACCATTCCGCCAGAGGCAACCATTTGACCCATTGTGTCTGTTTATTAGATACAAAGCAGCCAAGATATCCTTCCAAACATTTGTTTACTATCTCAGTTTGCCCATCAGATTGAGGATGATAAGATGAGCTATGAGCTAACTAAGTACCAAGACAAGAAAATAATTCTGTCCAAAAATTTCCAGTGAAAATGGGATCTCTGTCACTTACAATAATCTTTGGGTTTCGATGTAACTTTTGAACTATTTCCATAAATGAAGTAGAAACTGTACTCGCTTTAAATGGATGTGATAATGCACAAAAGTGTGCATACTTGGTAAGTCTGTCAACTACCACCATGATGACACTCTTTCCCTCAGACCTGGGTAAACTTTTGATAAAATCCATTGAAACCTCCTCCCAATGTTGGCTTGGAATGGATAAAGGTTGTAATAAACCCGGTGTCTTAATTGTTTCAACTTTATTTTGTTGGAAAACCAAACATTCTGCCACAAACTTTTGAATATCTAATTTAAGGCCATCCCCAAAAAAATCCTTCTTAACCCTGTGGTAAATTTTTAAAACTCCCGAGTGCCCTCCTAAGGGATAACTGTGCAATTCCATAAGAATCTTTTGTTTAGATGGGAATTCTTACAGAGGTATAAGCGATCTTTGTACCATAATGAATCATTTTTCGAGTTAAATGTATTAGATGTACTGGAATCCTTTTGTAACTTTCGAATAAGTGCCCAAACTTCTTTGTCATTCTTCCATTCCTCCCTTACTTTGTTTATCCAATTTGGTTGGATAATAGAAATGGCACACAACAATGCTTCCACATCTTCATCCTTCCAAGACTTGTTGTAGATTAGTATATCATCAAAACATACTAACACAAATTTTCTAAGGAATGTTTTGAAAATGGAATTCATCAAACCTTGAAATGTTGAAGGTGCATTGGTAAGGCCAAAAGGCATGACCAAAAATTCATAATGACCGTCATGAGTTCTAAATGTTGTTTTCTGAATGTCTTCAGTCTTCATTCTGATGTGATGATATCATGAACAAAGATCCAACTTGGTGAAGTAAATTGATCCATGCAATTCATCCAATAATTCATCAATGACAGGAATGGGAAACTTATGTTTAATAGTGAGCTTCTTGAGCTCCCTATAATTGGGACACATGCACCATGATCCATCCTTCTTGTGCACCAATACTACTAGAGCAGAGAAAGAACCTTGACTCGGTTGAATTATACCAGCCTCTAGCATTTCTACAACCATACGTCCAATTTCACTATTTTGGGCATAAGGATATTTGTATGGCCTGATGTTTAGAGGAACACTTCCTGGAATCAGATGAATAACATGATCATGATCATGCATAGGTGGGAGACCTTTGGGAGTCTCAAATAGCTTGGAATTATTGTCCAAGTATTTTTGGAGATCTGTAGAAATAGATGATTCCAATGTGGAAACGTCTAGCAAACATAATTGTGCAATTACACCTCTTTGTTACTTTTTTAGAAGATTTTTCATATTGTTAGAGCTAATTATATTTCCTAGTTTCCCTACAATACCCCTTAATTCAACTTCCTTTCCTTCCACGAAAAATTTCATGAAAAGTTCTTGAAAATTAAAAGCTATTGTAGCCATTGGACTCCTAGTACAACATCAGCACCTCCCATTGGAATGGAAAGCATTGGGCTAGTCAATACGTATTCTCCCATGGATAGCTTGATATTATGGCACTTTCCAGAGCAATTTATTGTTCCTCCATTTGTAACCATCACTTGACACTCTGGTGCTGGATATAAGAAGCAATTCAATTCTTTTGCTACCTTACAATGAATAAAATTGTGGGTGCTTCCTGAATCAATCAACACTATTACCTTTTTCTTCTTGATTTGTCCTTCTATCTTGATGGTTTGAGGAGTGGTAATTTCTGACAATGCATTATAAGATATGGTCGGATTCATTTCTTCTGTATCTAGGCTTTGTTCTTGGAGTATATCCTCTTATTTTGAGCTTTCTTGCTCATTTTCTTCTTCCTCTTCACAATCTATGTAGAATAATTTCTTCTCAGCACACTTATGACCTTTAGTGTATTTTCTATCACAACTTTAACAAAGCCCTTTGCTCTTTTTTCTTCCAATTGTTGTGGTGTCAACCTTTTAGGTTGTGGAAGACTAGGGGAAACAACACTTTCGTCTTTATAGTTGTGAGTGGTATGCTTCTTGGTTGCCATAATTTTGCTTTCCATGTTTCTTGCTAACCTGAATGCCTTCTCTAATGAATCAATTTCCCAAAGGCAAACATCATGTTGGATATTATCCTTTAAAAACCCTATGAACACATAAATCCTATGCTCCTCTAGAATATTTTTTACCCTTATGTTCAATTTTTGGAGCTCCTCAATGTGCTCCATTATTGAACCCTTTTGTTTGAGACTTATCAATTGGCATAAAAAAGTGTTGCTTTTTGTATCCTCATAATGTGCTATCAATTCTTCCATAAAAATTGTCCAAGTGATAAATTGTTTACGAAAACAAAGCCATTGATACCATACAAATTGATTTGGTTCCAAATATAAAGTTGCAATACGTACCTTTTGTGTGTTTTGCACATTATTGAGATCAAAAAATTGCTCCATCTATAATATCCATGTTATGGGATCCTTGCCATCAAACTTCTTCATATCAATTTTTGGAATATGGTGGGTCTTCGATCCCACATTAGAGTCTATGATATCATGATTAACATTTCTTTTGTTCGCATCATGAGTTTCCTTTGTTACCTTTTCACCATTAGTAAGTATTTCTTGTAGAAAATTTGTCAAATATGTGTTCAAATATACCATGTCTCTCTTCAAATCTGTCTTCAAATCTATCTTCAAATCATCCATCTTAGTTTCCACGCCCTTTATCTTAGCTTCTATTAGCTTTTGTGAGAGTGACATTTGTTGCACTTGGTCTTGCAATTTTGATATATCATGTAGCATTTCTTCCTCTTCTTCATGAGTCATGCTAGAACTTTCAAGTTGCTTACTAGGTGCTTGCATTTTCTTTCCTCGGGGCATCAATTACCGATAATAATTCTCTACTATGCCCTTTGAATTCCTTCAAAATAAATTTTCAAAGCAAGCTTAAGCAAAAATTTAAAAAAAATCTGCACACCTTTTTTCACTTGGTAGGAGCTCGATATTGTCGCTGATGTATCTCCGTATTTTCGGATCATCCAGTTCTAAAATCGCGAACTGCAGCAACCCTCTATGTCCTGTTTCCAATGCCACCAGTGTGATCCAAATTGGATTCTCCAAGGAAGAGTTATGTGAAATCTCTCATAGTGGCCTGATTATAGACTAGTTCAGTAGATCGAACTTGTATGATGTGCCACAAGTCACTGTTTTGACCTTTGGTTCTGAAAAATATATGGAAGAAACTACAGTCCGTCATATTTCTGTACCTTCTCATGAAATTTCAATCCGTTGTTCAGAGAGAAAGTTATGACGCTTTTCCCCAGGTCACCTGTTTGGAATGTAATTGAGGAGTCTGCAAAAAGACCAACTTCCTCATATCATATCTCCACAAATATAGCGCGAAAAGATCTGAAATTCGGACCTGAGAATCAGCGTGATTTCTTCTCAAATGGGTGTTTTTTTTATCTTTTGAAATGTCACAGAAAAAAGTTATAGCGAAAATGCCACAATGACCTGTTTGGAGTAGCGAAACCCTAGAATCCAAAGCTCCGATACCAAATGTTATGAAACCAGCTCAAAAAAAGATAGAAAAGATAGATCAACACCTTAGAATTCAGCCTCTTCGAGGGGGAAACCTCCTTTACATTACATAAATGAACAATTCTTCCATGATTTAAATGACAAAACCTCATTTCTATATATAGGAGTCTAAGGAGTCACAATATAACCGAGCCGACCTAACAATAATAATATAAAGTCACAAAAATAACAATAGAAGGATTCTATGGTAATTTAATATCCTTATACAATTAGCCTAAAAATATTACTAATTACAGTGAAAGAGTTCAATATTATCTTGTAATTTATAATATTTAAAGTAAGTGGAATATTTTATTATTAAAATGGAGAAAATGAATCTCATTGTTAGTGTCGGTATCTTCATCCCTCCATCAGTGATCAAAATTCTCTTGTTGCATTGAATTTTAGGTGTCTCATTCGATCATCTGCATTCCATTAGGATCATGGATCATCTGATGGTAGTGGCATTTATAAATTCTTCCCTCATGATCTTTACCTGCTGGCCCATTTTTAGGTCATTTACAGTCATTTTTGTTTGTACATCTGCAAAAAGTCATTTTTAGGTTTTAGGTCTCACTAGGTCTAGGGTTTGTCCATAAGGTCTTTTAAAAGCTCAATAATGGTTAGCAGGTGCATGAGGAGGTCAAATAAAGTCTCAGTAGCGATAATTTCAATAATCACATGCTCACTGATTGATTTTTCCTCAAAACCCTATTTTGAGGAAAAACATAATTTTTTATGTTTTATGTACAAAATTTATGTAATTTCATTTTTCTATATGTAATATTTTCAAGAGGCAACCTTGGTCACCTTGCCAAGCCTCTACAACTCTAGTTGCTGCAAAAGGAACAAAATGCCAAAGTATTTAGTCCATCAAATGCAAAAAGTAAGGCAAACTGCCCAAAACAGAGTTTTGAAAAAGCAAGTGAAAAGATAAACATTAGAAAAGTGGGTTTTCTTGAGTGAAAAATTAAAGCCATTGCTATATAAAATGTCTTCATGACAGAGGAGGCTCATTTGTGTCTAGAAGTGAAGGAGAGCAAGTACATGTGTGTTTTCAAAGCCAAGAGAATGATTTTCCATTCAAAACAGTGAAAGTTTCAAGCACGGCGCACCTGGGTCAAGGCGCACCGCACCGAGCCAGTGCAGCACACACAGAGCCCACTCCACATTATAATTTATAACTGGTGCGATGCACCTGAGAGGCACAACTCACTTGTGAGGTGGCATGGTGCACTAGTCTATAAGGCCTGAAATCATTCACATCTTCCTCCAAAGGCTCTGAAATTGTAAATTCCTCATTGCACAAGTAAGTTCACACTCCCATATGCTCAATGCATGAGTTTGCTTCAGTGTTCATGGTGATTCAATAGGGTAAAATTTAAACCCTAGCTCTTTGCACTGTTTGTTGAAAAGACATTGCCTATGGTTTACAAATTGTTGTTTGTGCTGCTAAATTCTACCCCTACCATTTTCACTCCCTCACTTCATTTTCATCCTCCCTTTTCATTCATACGTACCCATTCCCTATTCCCCACATCCCTAAAACTACCAACCCTAATCCATACCTTCACTTATCCCAAACCCTAATCAACAATCCTAAACCATAAATATCATTCCCCGAACCCTTCTTCCCCAATCCCTCATACACAGTCCCTCCACAGTTCTTATCATCAAATCCCTGTTGTTTAGCAGCAAATACCTATTGACACTATAAAATCTCTTCATACTCATCTAAGAAAATCAAGCATTGACAAACATGGAGTTAGATTCTTCTTATGACAGAAATGAGGAAACAGTCAGTGACTCTTCCAGAGAAATTCATGCACTAAGGAGACCTAAAAAGAGTGGAAAACATAACCGGGAGGAGCCTAATTCACTTGCTGGGTTGTTGGCTTGTCCTCTTACTATCACATGCTTCCAACATCAATCTTGTTACCAATTTTGTGAGATGGTGGAAAGAGTCAAATACCACCATCAGCTTGCGAGACTATTTGTACTCCATCTTCACAATGGCCAAGTCAATTTGGCAGGTGTGGCATTCACCTTGACACCTAAGACTATAGCTCAAGCAACTGGTATTTCAAATGTATGTGAGCAGTGGAATAAGGGGCAGCTGGTAGATAGAGAAAATTGTAAGCCTTATATCAAGGCTGGTTTTCAGAGGTAGAATAGCAGAGTTTTCCCTTTCACGTACCTATAGGACACAAATGTTCCCCTGATGAAACTCATAATCAAATATTTTAGTTGTGAGGGCAGATTTTATTGTCTGTATGTCTATCATATCAGATTGTTGATGCACTTTACTACGGTGAGGATGATGAACCTCCCCTATTTCATTTGCCGAAATATTGATAAGATGACCACATTGGTTCAAAGGAAGCCTCCTCATCAACAGTATAATAACATCTATCACTTAGCCTAATCAAAATTGTGGTTTTGTATCATCTCAGTTTACTGAATGTTTCATGGGAGGATTTCATTTTACATGAGGTCTTCACAGGTCCATAAGTGCCCCCATTAGTATTTCATGAGGCGAGAGTGCCTTCACATTAGCAAGAGGTGCAAGAGCCTCAAACTACCAATGTGCCAGTATTTGTCACATACCAAAGGGCACTAGGAGATTGTTTGCAGCATCAAAACGAGTACTATCTCCACCCGGGGTGGAAGGGATCTCGTTTCCTTCAACAGAAAAGTAGGTACAGGACAAGGGTAAGTAGCTATTGCATGATGAGGGGTCTTCAGAAGGTCAAGAGACAGATTTCATTCTCATTCAGGATGATGAAATTGATTTGGGCTCCCAAAGCTCAAAGCTCAAGGAGATCATTCAGGAGCAGCAAGATGACATTCATGATTTGTCTCTCAACCTAGAAAGAGCCAAGTGGATAATCAACTATCTAGAGCAAAGGAACAAATAGTTAGAGGATCAACAAACTATCATGGAGCTCCAAAACATAAGATAAAACCGGCAAGTTGCCAAGAGGAGGAAAGTCAAGTTGACACCACTTGAACAAGAAATTGAAGCTGATCGTGAATCTTGGCTTGAGAGGGAAAATATGCACCTGGAAAAGATGCTAGAGAAGGCCAACAAAGAGAAAATGATGTTGAGGCACATGGCCTACCACTACTTGGCAAGAAACAAGGTGTGCAAAGAAAGAATCAGGATTTTGAAGGCCAAGTTGAAGAAAGCATTGAGGAAGAGAAAAGAGCAAGATAGACTCCTGATCTTGGTTGAGGATTCCTTAGCCCAACAAAGCACTTAATGAAGGACACTCACCCCAAATTTCAAGAAATTTGGGAAACTTTTTGCAAATTTTGAATTTTTGGCCTTAAAAACAGGGTTTTCTGCTTGGTGCGCCGCACCACATGCGGTGCGATTTTTCTAGGGACCTATTTTCGAGGAAAACTTATCATTTTTGGATTCCTCATGGAAAAATATGAATGCCCTCACATGGCCAAGAAATTGTGACAAGTCTTTAGCTTCCAAAAGGGTCAAAAACACTTCAAAAATGACCTTTTTGCCCTTTTGGGCCACACCGGAAGCAGTGTTAGGAGAACTCATTTTTGGAGGGGCAAATGGAGATCAAATTCCGAAATTCCACTTGTTCTAAAATGTAGATAGACAAACCTTTCCAACAAGCCCACGTGGAGCAAATTGGGCACACAGAAAGGCCTCCAAAATCAGCTCCAAAGTAGCAGGCTGCACAGGGACAGGAGCGCGATGCACAGGATGAAATTTTGTCATTTTGGCCAAAAAACTCAGTTTTCCGCCTAGTTTTTTCTTAGTTTGACTTTTATCTTTCTCATAGTCAAACTAATGATGTAATTTGATGTAACTTGATGGATTTTGATGTAAATATTCTAAAATTTCACTCATGGACGTATATTCATCATGAAAAGGTAGTTTGCAACTGAATGAATCAGTGTCCTAGTTTTTAGAGGCAAGTTGTTCCACTGCCTACATTTTAGTTCTTAGTTTAGATCTTGTTGAAATAGCTCCTAAACTCATGAATTCAACCCCTAAATCCTAGCATGAGTTTTTTTTTGCCTATATCTAGTAATTTTTCAGTGATTGGTAAAGGTTGGACTCTTGTGAAAGCTTTGAGCAGCATTGTACATTCATCTCTGCAGTTTGGAAAAGGAATAGACCAAGGTTTGCAGACGCTTTTGGGATTTTTGTGGCAAATTGATTTGGTATAGTGCCTTTTTCTGTAATTCAAGTTTTACATGTGTTTATGTATGCCATTTTCTCTCTTTTTCAGCTGAACTAAATGAATCAAGGATAAAGGTAGAAATCATTGAAATTGCAGTGCTCTACCTAGGGTTTGTTTGGTTATTTATGTTTTCTACTGTTTGAAGAGGATCCCTGAGACTCTCATGCCCTCTCCAACTCCTCACTAGTCCTAAGACTCTCCATCTCATTCAATTTAAAGTACTAAACCATTTACCTACCTCGCCCCATAGAAACCTCAAAACTGAGTCCAATCCTCGGACCCAAATTTGCCTTTCACATTTGAGCCAACAAAACATCATCAAATTCAATCAAACTCCTCTGAGCATATACCTAGCCTAAAATTAGTATTTATATCAGTCATCTCAAGCCTCATTTGTCATATTTTCCTGATATTGATAAGGAGAGAGCCCTCTCTTGACCTGGTAGGGCTAGCTACCAGGTTAAGCGTCGTTTGATGTTATGCTAGATTTTGCCTTTCTCAGCCTGAGGTAGATTTATGCCCTAACACCTGTAACTTATTTAAAAACTTATTTTGAAAATTGAAAATTAAAGGTAATGAATAATGGTTACTCTATTTCATAAATACACCATGAATAATGTAGAACACAAAAAGATAATGTAAAACAACCATGGTACAAAACATGGCGAGTGTTGAGAAATCTAGGGCATTAGAAGTTAGGAGATTTCTCTTCTTGCTAATTTCTTGTGATATACTTTTCTTCATGGATTATGATCTTCTCTTACTTATGTTATTATTGTGTTGTTTTCATCAAGACAATTGCCAAATAAACAGTATAAGATAAGAGACATAGTATGCAGGCTAGTTAGCCAGGGAAAAAACCTCTCACTGTTTGAGAGGAAAACACAATCATAATTTTTTCTTATAGATATTAAATTGATGAATACCAAGACCATGACAAAGGCCCTTGACTTTCGTAACCTCCCAAGACCAAGTCACTACCTTCTTCTTCAATGATTTTTTTCCTCGTCTTGTTCTTGACTTCATCTCTCTTCTTGCTCTCGACTCTGTCCCTTCTTGAACTCAGCTTCCTTTTGTTCTTCATCTCTTATTGTAGGTTTATCACCTTACCATAGAAACCCTAGAATATATTCACTTCCTTTGTAGTCTATACAAGAGAGAGACCTCTTGCACCTTGACTTGACTTCTCCTAGCAAGGTTATATACCCAAACAATAATCACATCAAAGTGACAACATATTCTTTGACTTCTTCTTGATACCTTAGATTTTGCTATCTTCGCACATGGGAGGACAAAATAACCCAAAAACAATGGTAGAATATATTTGTTATCCTTCCTCTTTTCCATGCTAGAATGAAGGCTTCTTCTGGTGTATATTTCTCACTTATTTGTTATCTTTTCTCACTGAATTCATTGTCTCCAAATGAGGCTGAGTAAGGGTATATATACAAGTTTCATCATGACGTCTAGGCTGACATGATCTCTTGGAGGGATGTCGACTTCCTCTAGATACATCTCTTTATTGTAGGCTGACATCATGAGGGCTACTGACAAGGTGTTGGAGGACACTTTTCATAAATAAGTGTGATTCTTTACAATGTGTAACATGAATTCATGACATGACAATGACTCTTTTATTGTTTTATTCCTAGATGAAAAAAATGCTAAAGGCTCTTAATGGGAGCCTTAACTCAAAAATAAAATCTCTTGCTCATGAAACCCATGATGCAAGCATTACAATAATTTTATTTTTCTTCTTTCATCTCTTTATATAAAAACACAATTACATGTCATTATGAAGACCGAACCTAGTTACACTTTTTCAATTGCAATGGCCCTTCCTAATTATTTTCCCTAATGTGAGGGGAACACTTTTTTCAATTTTTTCCTTTTTGGCTTAATGCAAATTTTGGTGAAGAACTTAGGAAAAGTGGGTGATGAGCACCAGTATTGCAGCAAGAATGTTGCAACTCTTGGAGCTACCATCTTTACTTTATCAACTTGGGGTTCATACAAACTTGAAGGTGACAGTGTTGTATACACAAGTACAAGGGATGGTTCTGCCTTTTGTCTCTATTTAGCTAGCAAGAGACCACTAGGGTTTTCAAGCCAAACATCTATGGATTCAGAAGAAGCTTGATTGTTGATGAAGGAAAGGGAGATCTACTCTAGGAGAAAGTTTATCTACTGCAAATACAGAGAATGACTAAAATCCTATGCTAAAAACACGAAAGACTAAAATTATATGCTAAAAACACACCCTTCTCTAACTAAGTGCTGAGAAACTACAATTTACAAAAATGCCAAACCAACATGTATGAAATGCTACTATCTAAAGCATGGAAGCTTAAGACATCAAACATCACTACTGTGTGTGTAAAGGACTGAAATAAATCTATTTTTTTCTTTTTATTCTTTTTCTAGAAAGTCAAATGTAAACCCTAATCTCTTTTAGTGATGTGGCAGGTGGTTTAGTGATGATGGTGGATGGTTGGGAAGTTTAGGAGATGATTGGAAGGTTTGGGAGACCCTAGAGTGACAAGTTGTGGCTCCCTAGAGTTTTTCCCTAAATTCGGCCTCAAAATAGGTCACTACAGGAAAACCTACAGGATGTACTAGAAACCTACATGATTCCCTATATTTCTATAGGGTACAACTGAGAGAAAAACGATGGTTGATGGAGGTGATTGAAGGCTTAGAGAAGGCATTGGATGGGTGGAATTTAGTGATAAAATGCCCAGGATCACTCAAAAACCAATACAAAGGTTAGGAGATGGTTGGATTCGCTCAACATGCTTGGAGGAATTTCTATGTAAAATGATGAGATTCATGAAGATCTTGGTGAAAGAAAGGGATGATTATGAATGGATGAAGTTGGGAGGTGGTTTCCTGATGTGACATCCCTTTAGATTTCTGAAGCACCTTCTCTACATCAAACATTTATAATTGCCACAAATTCATGTAAACAAGAAGAATTCTAACAAGCTAGAAAAGCAAAATTTAATGAACTAGCTGTCTACTTCATGCATGAAGAAAATCATTGAACAAAATGGAATCATGGATGAGATCTACTAAGAGATTGAATATGGAAGATATGGAAACTAAACCCTACACTTGCAAAAATGATGAAATGCTAGTTTAAGTACAGTAAACTCTAAATCTTATGAAGAAATGGAAATCTGTCTTTATGGGGCTGCTTAAGGGTCTTTTCCTAAAATTGTTATCCCTGAGGGAAGAGGTGAGGCCAAGACACCCACTGATAGCTTTGCGGTGCTCCTTGGATCTCTTCTACCCTACTATTGAAGTAAAACACAAATGGAAGCAACCTAATAAACAACTAATCAAATCCACAATACTTGCAATGAAATACTTCTAGAGACAATTTAACCATGAATCTACGAAACTAAGCTAAGCATACATATACAAGAAGAGGACCCTTTGCTGCTAGGTTTGGGCCCTAACCTAAGAAATTTATCCCTCTGAGTCAACTCAGTGTTGGATCAAGAAAAAGCTCATTTTCATTATCAAAATAGAAAATTACATCAAT
Organism: Pinus taeda; assembly: GCA_000404065.3. NCBI lineage: Eukaryota > Viridiplantae > Streptophyta > Pinopsida > Pinales > Pinaceae > Pinus > Pinus taeda. The sequence goes on along the minus strand of APFE030142868.1, from coordinate 19,939 downwards.
GTCTTCCACAACTTTGGAGCTCAAAAATAACTAGTGTTTTTGCAAAAAAAATTCAAATCCTAATGAGGCTCTAGGCCTCTCTACTTAAATACAACTGAAGTCTCCAATTAATTCCTTAAATCTAGTGAGTATTGGCTCCCAAACATGAGATGAACTAACTCTTTGTCTATCACTTGCTCGATTGCCTTTTGATGTTCATGACTTGGCTTCTTGCACTACGAGCTAGTGTGATTAATGGACGAATATTCAAGTGGGGGAGGAGTAAATGAGGAGGATTTATCTCATGCAATCTCAATCCCTTGCCCCATTCAAGATTCAAACTTTAGTCTTACCAAAATTCTTTGATTTTCTCTTCCAAACTTGGATTCAATGCATATTAGTCCACTAGGCATAATATCTCACTTTAACTCATCTCATTAAACAAAATATAATCAAAACATGTAATAAGTTGGGAGAAGAGTTGATTTGACTAACATAGGAGGTGAGTTAAGGCCCATATAATTACCCAATGATGAGGCTCATCATCACCCCCTACTGAAAGTGTTGCTAATCCTCTGAAAAACTCAATCAATATCCATGTCTTTCATAGCTCTAGTGGATTCCCTGACATCCCATGCCTTTGTTGTGGTTTCTTCTTCTTGTGCATAGAATCCTGCCTTCTTTTCTAGCTCCTCCCACTGCCTTCTTTCTCCCTCTTCCTTACTTCCTTCTAACATCCCCAAGAGTAGTGGCAGACTAAGTTTCAGGTCAATCCAATTGACTTTGAGCCTTTGGATGGATTGCTTGTACATGGGTGTTGTGTTCAGTGATTCTCTCATCCTTTGAGGGGAGAGGTATTCTCTGATCTTCAAATTGTATGGAAATGTATTCCATCTCCTTAGGAAAGCTTGCATGCTGTCATCCCCTAATAATCTGAACATGTCCTCAAAATTTGTAATTTCTTGCTCTTGGGAAGCAAAATACATGGGTGCAAGTTGAGGATCATTTTCAATTAAATTATGTGTACTAATGAGTGCCATTGGATTGGACTACTCAACTTTGATCATAAGAGGCTCTGTTTTTTATCTTCCCAATACCTTCTTCATTTCTACAACCCTTGCTTCCTCATGATTCATCCATGATGCCAAAGCCATTAACTGTAAATCCCCTAGATTTGCATTAGGATCCCATACATTCATGTTTATCAAGGCCATGTTATGCAAATAAAACTCAGACATCTTGGCCCTATACTCCAATGTGCTTTGATCACAAATATCAATGAACTATCTATAATCCTAGAATGGCATAGTGCCTCTTTGTGCTAGGGTCTTGATTTGGAATTGCAACCATTGTTCCTTAAGGAATAGTGCATATGACTTAGCTGGCATCCTACACTGGATTGCTTCCAAAGAGAGACTGGCCATGGATGCCAATTGATTCTCTCTTTCTTGTAGTTGTCCTTTCAACCACGTATTTTCTACCTCTAATTGATTTTTCATGATGGCCTCTCTGTCCCTCAAGCTACTTGGCTCTCTACCCATATCTTTGAGCTTCTCTTCCATGTCACCAATGTCCTCCACTCCCTTGGACTTGGAAATTTGCATCCATCTATGAGTTATGGCTCTCTCCTTCTCAAGCTCAAAGAATAAAGGTATGGTGAATTTTTATGGAATGACCCTTCCCCCCTCAATAAATCTATAGTATGAGTCAAGGTTAGGTTGAGGACTAGGTTGCTGTAGCTCTGGGTCCTCTCTTTGTTTTTGGCTACTTACTTCTTTCCTCATCCAATTTTTGAGTTTCCTGTAGGTTTAACAAAGTTTCCTATAGGATAGCCTCTGCTTCCTATAGGTCCTGCTGTGTATCCTGTAGGATGCCTTTTTCTTTGGATGAGGTACACCTGGTTATAGGCCTTCTCACATAGGTGATAGGAGACTTAAGGGAGGTTTGGACTGACGATCCTTCTTATTAAGTTTTTATAGGAGAGGCCATCTTCTTCTTCTATTTAGGTGAGTCCTCAATAACAATGTGAACCTTTGTTGGAGTTAGTGGTTTTTCCTACCTTATCCTTGTGCTTTTCCTTATTCTAAATTATAAGAAGGTTTGCCTCTGTCTATTGCATTTTTGCTTAAGAGGGGTGCTAAGGGCAATGAGGGCAGCTATTGCCTCTCTCTCAGTTGGTTTTGAAGACAACCTAGGTGACTCCTTCTTGTCTTCTACATCGTCTTTTCCATTGATCTTTTCCTCTATGTCTTCCCCCTCTTCTTATCCTTCTAGATCCTCATCTTGTTTATCAATATCCTCCTTGACATCTTCCTCTATTTCCTCATCACCTTCCTTCTATTTTTCTTCTTTTTCCTCCTCATCTATCTTATCTCCATCCCTCTCTGCTTCTTCTCCATCTGTTTCAGTTTTGACAATAGGACTAATGTCATATGTGAGGGCTTTGATATCCTCCTCTATCTGCATGTCTCTGAAAATTACCCATTGGATAGGATTTCTGAGGTTGTGGAGGGCATCTTATATGATGATTCTAATTAACCCATGGTGGGCTAAATCTTGGTGTTTTCCCTTCTACACCTTTATGCTTGTATCTATCAATGATTATAGAAGGAAGTATGGTATGTTGAGCCTATGGTGAGGAGGTGTTTCTGCTCCAAACGTCAATTCTTCAAGAAGCCTAAAGTGATACCCATAAACCACACTATACCTACCTTCACATGATATGTATTTAATAAGGTGGTATCTTACCTCATTCCAGGGGTATGGTAGGCTTGTTCTCCTTACTCCATTTTTGTCCTCAATGGGCTCTTCTCCCTCTAAAAGGAACTTCTTCTTGGAAATCTGCCTATCTCCCTTGTCTTCCTTTCTCCAAGGCACTTCTAGGGGAAGTGTGGTAATCCTTCTGATGAGTTCAAGGGTGGGATCTATGGAGAGGCCTCTCACCACAACAGTGGCATGGGCTCTGGTCAATGGAATGAGGGAGAGAGAAAACTCTTGGGCCACTCCATCATCATACCCCCTTAATTTCTCAAAACATCCCATCCAATTATGCCTCATGAATATTTCTAACACAAGAGGGTATTGTTGGATTGTCACAATGTTAATGGGATCCCTTCTAATAAAATCCCCTGTCATTTTGGCTAGCGAATTATGAGGATTAGAGATGGTTGACAGAGATTTTAATGTAGAAGTAAATGGGACTGAAATAATTGTGGAGTCAATTTCCTACACAATTGCTAAATTCACTCAAACTAATAGATTTTTCTGAGAAATTCACTTGGGAAAAGGGAATTAAATACAAAGCCTACCTCCTCATGGTGTTTGTTGTCACTGGCCAACCCTTGTATATCCCCTTCTAAAACTGTTCTTGGCCAATCCTTTAGACTATCTTTGTATCCTGTAGGATTCTTGTACGATCCTGTAGGATTTCCTGTGTAATCCTGTAGGAAGTCATGTGTAGGAGAAAGGTGGAATTTTCTCTTCTGTAGTTCCTTGGGTATGAGAGTGACTTCGCTAGAGTGAGCCTCGAGGAGATGAATGCATGAGTGCATGGGGATCAATGATGATTTCCTCTTCTGGTATATTTGAGTGAGGTGGTGTAGCAGCGGAGGTACATTTTTTAATTTTGGACCACTCGTCCCCACTACCACCTCGTCATTCCCCTCTCCTCATAATCAAATCCTAGTTCATGCCTTTGTAGACTTAATTGCTTTTGTCCTTATCCTCTCTTTTTTGACTTGACTGCTACCACGTGTGGGATGACCAACTGTTTTGTGTTCGTCGACTGAGCGAAGGTGGCCAAGTTAACTGGACACCTTTGTCTTATAAAACAACTCACTCACAACCTTTAAATTTTTTTGACTACATAATGAAAATGAGAGAGTGAAGTGAGGTACTTACTTGTGGTGCTAATACCTTGCTGCAGTTTATTGAAGACATGAGGTACTTGTTGTGTGTTGGGTGCATGTTATTTTTTCTTCCTTTTTTATTGCTCTTTGATGATTCCTTTGATGTGCATGTACTTGGTGTTGAGGATGATGGTGTTGTTGCTACTCTGGAGCTCCTTCTACCCTTGGATCTTCATGCTGGAAGCTTATTGCTACTCATGATTTTTATTATGTGGATAGGCTGCAACAGGGTTTCCTATAGGATGTCCTGTAGATTCTTCTCCCTTAGAAATTTTAATCATACGCTCTCCTTGGATTTTGAAGATGATGACATCGATATAGAGGAGGTCTAGGAGTGTGAATAATGAGGAATACACTCAGGTGGTGTTCCCTTATGCACTCTTGTTTCATTTTTTTTGTGTTTTCTCTTGAGGACTATGAAATGTTTTTTGAAAATTGATCTTTTTATGATGAATGCAGGGGTGATCAAGATGGATAGAGGTATGGTAATGAAGTGGTGATGTAGGGATATTATTTTTTTGACATGGTAGGTCATTTTCTCACTCTCTTCCTGTATGATTCCTGAGTCACTGTAATTCCTACAGGATCATCCCATAGGTTTTCATGGGATCCTGTAGGTTTACAGGGGATCCTATAGAAAACAAAGTCCCCTTGTAAACTGAAGCAAAGGAGTAAAAAAATGAAACAAATGGTGGAGTGTAGAATGATGATGGGTGGAAAAATAAAAGTGTGAGTGAAATAGGTCCTTTTGACTCTCCTCTATTCTCTGATGGTCCTCCTACTGACCTACAAATAGAATTTTTTCATGATTTTTCTCTTTTTTTTCTCCTTTTTTTTTTGGAAGACAACTAGTCTGCCTCGAAGAGGTTTTCATTCTAGTTGTTTTCCTTCGGCACCTCAAGAGAGAATTCGACCCAGGGATACTTTTACTTCCTTTTTTATTCTTTTTCTTTTTGACACCATTGGGCCACCCTAAGAGGTTTTTAGCCTACTGGTGAGACTTAGGCACGTCATGGAGGTTTTCACCTAAGTTGTTATTTTTCTTTTTTCTCTCTTAGCTATTTGATGAGGTAGGAGCTGAAACTTGCTCCACCACCATCACTATTTTATTGATACCATCAATGAACTCTTGCTTTGACAATGGCCTCTTGTAAACATTCAGTCTGTACCCATTAACAAGTAATGGAATGACCTCTGCATCTATGGTCCTCATCTGCACTAAACCATTATTATGACATCTCTCTATAATATAAGGCCCCAACCATCTTGTCCTTAAATTTCCCTTAATGTCTTTATATCTAGAAGCGTATGATAAGGCCCAATAACCTTCATGAAATTGTTTATCCTTCATGTTCTTATTGTGCCAGATCTTCCTCAGAAGTTGAGTTACCTCTATGTGTAGGAGGGCATGCATTATGAATTCATCTAATGCATTCAACTGAAGCAATCTCTCTTGTTGTGCACTACTGAGATATATATCTAGTTGGGCTACCATCCTGAATGTGTTATACTTAAACTCAATGGACAACAGGACCTTTTTCCCATACACCAGCTCATAGGGTGTGAATCTAGTGGTGGTCTTCCAAGTGGTATTATAGGCCCAAGTGGCCTCAACTAGTCTATCTACCCAATCTTTGCTGCTATTGCTAACCACTTTGGTCAAGATGCTCTCCAGCGCTTTGTTGGTCACCTCCATTTACCCACTAGCTTATGGGTGATAAGGAGTGGAGGTCCTATTCTTGATCTTGTGTTGGCTGAGAAAGTATTCAATCATGTTGGAGGTGAACTGGATGCCTTGATCAGTGATCAATTCTCTAGGGTATCCAAATTTGTAAAATACATTCTCCCTTAAGAACTCAACCACCTTCTCCTTTGTTGAGGCCTTAATTGCCTTGGTTTCAACCCACTTAGTCAGATTGTTAGTGTCCACAATGATATATTTCTTTTTCTTGGAAGGAGGGTCAATAGGTCCAATGAAATCCATGTCCCACCTGTCAAATGGCTCGAAAGTCACTTGAGGTTGCAGAGGAATTTTATCTCTTGAAGTGGGCTTTCCCATCCTTTGGCATCGATCACACTAACGAGTGTATCTTTTCACATCCTGATGAAGAGTGGGCCAATAATACCCAGCTTGTAACACTTTAAATGTTTTCCTCTTTGCTGCAAGGTGACCTCCACGAGGCCCATCATGACAGGTTAGAAGGATGTCAAAGACTTCCTCCTCCCTGACACATCTCAGAATTTGATCTCGGCGAAGTTTGAAGAGGTTTCCTCCAATCCAGGTGAAGGGGGTGCTCTTCCTCACAATCTTGCTTTTCTCTTTGGAAGACAGATTCAATGGGAACTGTGCAGATACCAAATTGTTTTCTATGTCAGCAAACCATGGAGAGAGAACTGAAATGGTGAATAAGTGCTCATCTAGTAATTGATCATCAACCATTCCCTCTTCACCTATAGGCAAAGTTAATCTCGACAAAAATCCTGCAACAACATTTTCCTTACTAGGCTTATCAACAATAGTTAGATCAAACTATTATAATAAAAGTAACCATCTAAGAATCCAGGAATTCACATTAGGTTTATTCATTAAATATTTGATTGTAGCATGGTCAATATGTACAAATGTCTGATAGCCTTTAACATATGCCTAAATTTGTTCAATGAATACAATACCCAAGATCTCCTCTTCAGTCACTGTGTAGTTCAATTCGGCCTTTGACAGATTCTTACTAATAAAGTAAATGGCATAAGGAAATTTCTTATCTATCTAACCTAGGGTTGCTCCTATGTATTTGTGTGAGTCATCAACATGAATGTGAAAAGGAAGGGCCCAATTTGGGCCTCGAAGAATCAGTACAGTGGTTAACTTGTCCTTCATGGTGTCTAGTGCCTCTTGACATCATTTTGACCATACAAACTCGGAGTCCTTGGCCAATAACCAAAATAAGGGAGAAGCCAACTTGCTGAAGTCTTTTATAAACCTTTGGTAGTATCCAGCGAACCCTAGGAAACTTCTGACATCTCTCTGCCTTTTTGGAGGTGGGACCTTTTGGATGATAGCTATTTTGTTTGGGTCCACCTGCAGTCCTTGCTGAGATACTGAATGACCTAGCATGGTCCCTGTAGTAATCAAGAATTCACATTTGTTGGGACTCAAAGATAGGTTCATCTCAATGCATTTGTTCAGAACCTTACCTAAATTGGACAAAGACTCCTCGAAATCACCCGCATAAGGTGTGAAATCTTCCATATATATTTTTATTACATCATCGACTAACTCATTAAAGATACTCAGGACTACTCTCTTAAAAGTGGTAGGAGCATTGCATAGGCCAAAAGAAATGACCCTATAGGAAAAAGTACCCCAAGGACAAGTGAAGGTGGTTTTATCCTTGTCTTCTAGGCTGATTTGGATTTGATTTTACCCGCTGAATCCATCTAGGAAAGAGAAAAACTTTTTCCCTGCCAGGCCATCTAGCACTTGGTCGATGAAAAGTAGAGGGAAATGGTCCTTCTTTGTGGCTTTGTTTAAATCCCCGTAATTGACACAAATCCTCCACTTACGATTTTTATTTGGGACCAACACCAAAGGAGAGACCCACTCACTATCAGAGATAGGGTAAATGAATCTTGCATCCAAAAGTTTTTTCAGTTCTTCTCTCACTATATCTTTAAGAGCTAGATTCATCCTCTTTTGGGGTTGCCAGACTGGCTTGCAACCTTCCTTGATATAAATATGGTGAGTACACACTGAGGGGTGCCCTCTTTTCATTTCTCAATAACTCCAAGCAAAGGAATCCAGGTGTTCCTTTAGCATGTTGCACAACTCTTCTTCTTGGAGAACAGAAAGATATGGATTGATTTTCAAAGTTCTCTCAGAATCGAATTCTATGGTTTTGACATAGATAGGGCTGGAATCAGCTAAGCATAGATCCACTTGATGGTTATTTTTGGTTTCCTTTAGTACTTCCTCTAAGGAAAATGTATAAGGGGTTGGACTTTGGAGTATGTGCTCGATCAAAAATCATCTTCATCCTATTGTCCTCCTCCCATGTTTTTTTCTAAGGTATATAGTTAGGCAGAATAAACTTTATCTTTGCCCTTCTCTTCTAGCCACAAAGGCAAGTCATGTTCTATAGATGGCTGAGTAGGAGGGTATATGACTAACTACTTTGACATATGCCCATTCTTTATGGTCATAGTTCCATCTCTGCAACTAATATAATGATCGGTAGTGGCTAACCAGTGCCTCCCAAGGATGAGAGGGTAACCAGTAAGCTTATCCTTAGGTTGGAGAACTAGGAAATCTATAGGGTATTCCCAAGAATCAATGGAGACCATCACATCCATCAAAATCCCCTCAGGGGTCAGTATGGAGTGGTCTGCAAGTTGTAGAACTGTTGTGGTCTTCCTCAATTAACATTAGAGGTTGAATTTGAGCATGGTGTCCTTGGTCATCACATTAATGGCAGCTCCAAGATCAATCAAAGTGTGTGGGAAAATGGTGGCATTGATGTTCACATCGATTATAGGGCTTCCAAGGTCCAAATACTTTGGACATATTACCTGCACCAACATTAAGTCTGACAGTTTTCCAATGACATTAATGGTAGGGGTATCTCTTTCTCACTTACCTGGATGCTTGAAGCACTTCTCCTTAATAAAATTGTTGTAAATAGGTATATCCTTGATAGCTTGGAGAAGTGAAATTTTGACAGATAGGTTTTTCAATTCGAGAAAAAGTTTAGTCTCTTCTGGGGTAGTCTGGGGTGGTTGGGTTAATCTCTCAGGAAAGGGTGGTGGATTTACTTTAAGAATGCTTTCCTCTCTTTCTTCCTCAACCTCTCTGGGTGGAGGTAGAGGTTGGCTGTCCGGGAGTACTCTCCCAGATATCAGGTTGATTTCCTGAATCTCCACATCATAAGTTGGATATGATGTCTCTCCACTATACACTTGTTGTGCCTGTCTATTGTTTGGGTTTAGATTTGGTTGGTTAGGCATCTAGGGTTGTTTAGGTGGAGAAGAGTGTAAAAGTTGTGGTTGGGTAGGTGGTTAATGCAATAAAGCTGGGACATTGCTGTATTGGGGACTCCACCGCTGGGGCAGTGCATTCCACTAAGGTTGTGGTGGAGGATATGGTTGAAATGACTAGTTGGCTGGCAGGGAATCATACTGAGGTGCAAAGGACCAAGGAGGGGGTGTAGACTAGGAAGGATGAGAAGGGGGTTCCCAAGAAGGTATGGATGTGGTCTGGCTGGGACTGTAATATGCATGGGATGACCACTGCATGCCCCGCTGGTATGGCCTAGGCCCATGAGGTCTCCTTTAGTTTATGTAGCAGAGCTGCTTAGTGACCCCTTCAGCTCCTTAATATACAACTTTAAGTCCAGGTAAAGAGGGGCACTTGTCTGTGGAGTGGTTTTATTCACAGAATGAACAAATTCAATTGAATTCAATGGACCTTCATTCCTAGGATGCCTCCTAGTGCATCTAGGACAAACAATGGCCAAGGCTCTCTCTAATTCCTCATGCTTTCTCTTAATGTGCATAGTGTCCATCTGCAGGGCAAGGGTTTGCAACATCTCACTTTTGAAATCTTCCAGCATATTTTCAATTTCACCCTTGATGGATGAATTGGAAGAGGATGGACTCACCATAGGTTGACTACCCCTACCCTTTTTTCTAGCTTCCCAAAATGGTTTCTAAAGATAGTCTTGATATCCTCATTGGGTAATTGGTAGATATCCCCTCCTTCTAACAAGTGTAGGGTATCTAGAAGGCCTTCCCTTACTGCTCTAAGGAGGACCAACTTCAGCGACTTAGGGTCAACTGTGCACCTAGCCCTTTTGTAGCTAAGTTGGAACCTTTCTTCATAATCCTCTAGGGATTCATCATTGCCTATGGTCATCCTAAAAATTTCCTCTTTAGTGTCTTTAGACCTCTAGTAGTCCTGATACCTTTTGTTGAAGGCTTACTACATCTGAGCCCAAGTTGTAATGCTATCTTTAGGTAAACCCATGAACCAGAACAAAGCTGCCTCCTTGAGAGTGGATGACAATAGTTTCAACTTCTGCTCATCATTTGTATAGTCATAAGTTTGGCATATGACAAAAAACTCAAACAAGAAAGAGTTTGTGCCTTCTGTGGTTAGGACATGGAAATGAGGAAGGGAAGAAGGGTTTATATTTCTCATCATAGTATCCCCATTGGTCTCCTTGATGGGGAATTCACAATCAACTCTTTCTCTATTTCCCCTATCATTTTCGTTTTTAGCCATAGGTTCAGTAGGAATGGGTTCTCCTTCTTTTTCCCTTGTAGGTTCTTTAAATATGTCTGGTTTCTCACCTAAGGGTTCCTCTAGTTCACAGTCACCAAAGAAGAGGGAAGGTTGGCCATTGGAAGTAGTGGGGGGTATTTGGCAAAAATTTACCTAAGTTATCCCTATTCCTACGAGGCATGAAAAGAAATGTTCTTGTTTGGTTTTGTGATTTTTCAAGCTTTGAAAGTGATTGCAGAATTGAAATTGCACACTGAATGAAAATATTAACTACTTGGTTGAAATCTAACTTGCAGAATGGAAATGAAAGCAAAGAATGCAGAATGAAAAGGAAGCAAACTAAATTACTTTTGCAGAAATGAAACTAAGAGAAAAATATTAGAAACAAGAGGTAAAAGAAAGAAAGCAGTAATCACATAGTACTTAGGCACCTCCCCAACAATGGTGCCAAAAAGTGATGAGCACTAGTATTGCAGCAAGAATGCTGAAACTCCTCGAGCTACCAACTTTACATTATCAACCTGGGTTTCATACGAACTTGGAGGTGATAGTGTTGTATATATAAGTACAAGTGATGGTTATTCCTTTTGTCACTACTCAACTGGTGAGAAAGCACTAGGGTTTTCAAGCCAAACTTCTATGGATTTAGAAGAAGCTTGATTGTTGATGAAAGGAAAAGAGATCTACTCTAGGAAAAATATTATCTACTAAAAATAAGGAGAATGATTGAAATCCTATCCTAAAAACACACCCTTCTCTAACTAACTGTTGAGAAACTATGCTTTACAAAAATGACAAACCAACATGAATGAAATGGTCCTATATAAAGCATGGAATTTCAAGACATCAAACATCACTACTCTACATGTAAAGGACTGAAATAAATATGTTTTCTTCTTTTTATTCTTTTTCTATAAAGTCAAGTGTAAACCATATTCAGTTTTGGTGATGTGGCAGGTGGTTTAGTGATGATTATGGATGTTTGGGAGGTTTAGGAGATGAGTGGAAGGTTTGGGAGACCCTAGGGTGACATGGCGTGGCTTCCTAGAGGTTTTCCCTTAAGCCGGCCTCAAAACAGGCCACTACAGGAAAACCTACATGTTGTACTAGAAACTTGCAGGATTCTCTGTATTTCTACAGGATACAGCCGAGAGATAAATTATGGTTGTTGGAGGTGATGGAAGGCTTAGGGATGGTAATGGATGGGTTGTATGGAGTGAGAAAATGCCCAGGATCACTCAGTACTCAATACCAAGGTTAGGAGATGGTTTGATTCGCTCAACATTCTTGGAGGAATTTTTGTGCAAAATGATGAGATTGGTGAAGATCTTGGTGAAAGAAAGGGATGATTATGAATGGATGAAGTTGGGAGGTGGTTGCTTGATATAATGTCCCTTTAGATTTTTGAAGCACCTACTCTGCATCAAACATTTATAATTGCCACAAAGTCATGTAAACAAGAATAATTCTAACAAGCTAGAAAAGAAGAATTTAATGAACTAGCTTTCTACTTCATGCATGAATAAAATTGTTGAACAAAATGGAATCATGGATGAGATCTACTAAAATACTAAAGATGGAAGAGATGGAAACTAAATCCTACACTTGCACAAATTATCAAATGCTAGTTTAAGTACAATAAACTATAAATCTTATGAAGAAATGGAAATATGTCTTTTTGGGGTTGCTTAAGGGTCGTTTCCTCCAATCATGATCCTTGAGAGAAGAGGTGACACCAAGACATCCACTGACAACTTTTTGGTGCTCCTTTTATCTCTTCTACCCTGCTACTGAAGTAAAGCACAAATGTAAGCAACCTAATAAACAACTAATCAAATCCACAATACTTGCAATGAAATACTTCTAGAGATATTTTAACCATGAACCTATGAAACTAAGCTAAGCATACAGATACAAGAAGATGAGCCTTTGCTACTAGGGTTGGGCCTTAACCCAAGAGCTTCAGCCCTATGAGTCAACTCAGTGTTGGATGAAGAAAAATGTCATGTTCATTATCAAAACAGAAAATTACTTCAATGTCTTCTGCAAGTCTGGAGATCAAAAATAACTAGTGTTTTTGCAACAAAAATTCAAACTCTAATGAGGCTCTAGGCCTCTCTACTTCTAAAAAATAAGTCTCCAATGACTTCCTTAAATCTTGGGAGGCTCGGCTCCCAAACTCGAGATGAACTAACTCTTTGTCTATCACTTTCTCAGCTTCCTTTTGATCTTCATGACTTGGTTGCTTGCACTCCAAGCTGGTGTGATTAATGGAGGAATATTTGAATGGGGGAGGAGTAAATGAGGAGGATTTATCTCCTACAATATCTCTCCCTTGTCCCATTCATGTTTCAAACCTTATTCTTGCCAAAATTCCTTGATTTTCTCTTCCAAACCTGCATTTGATGCATATTAGTTCACTAGGCATAATATCTCCCTTTAACTCATCTCATTAAACAAAATATAATCAAAACATGCAATAAGTTTTGAGAAGAGTTGATTTGACTAAGCTATGAGGTGAGTTAAGGCCCATATAGTTACCTAATGATGAGGCTCATTAGTGGGTTGATGTGAATCTTAGTGGAATATGGGGGCCACTCACCCACAAATAATACACACCCCATAGAAGGAAATTCGATTTTCCTAAGTAAGTCAAGATTAGGAGATGTGACCCACATGAGACTCAAGGCCATCGAGCATTTATAGGAGAAGAGGAGCATTAATTGCGGCCTTTTGATAATTTGAGAACTCATTGTTGCTTTGGTTGTTCAGCTAAGCTACAATGTGTTGCTTAGCACAAGAACTTCCTGAGTGAAGCTCAACCTTTCTTTGGTGGACCTCAAGTGCCACCCTAGGAAGGTCTTCCTTTTTGTTTGGAAACAGAGAGAGACATATTCCACAGGGAATTACACTACCCTTTTTTAATAGGGATGTAATAGAGGAAGCCACGTCTTGGTGGAGCATAGGTGCCAAGAATTGGGCGTGAAGTGTCGTGAGAGTAATCCTTGACCAATTTCTAGCCTAGAGGAGTGAATCTTTAGTAAGAAAGGGAGCCTAACACTGAGATCGATTTCTGGGCTGAAGGGACTCTGTCATCTCCTACAGGACTGCACACTCTTTGGTATGGGTTGTTTAGAGGGATCCTTGGCTGGAGGATTGAGGAGTTGGGTTTCTAGTATTTTGATTGGAGGCTTACTTAGAGGGGTTTCTAGAATTTTGGGAGCACAAAACAACAGTCTCAGCCACAGGTGTATATTTATGGTTTTGGAGGAGGGCCAAGCTATGGGAGGCCAAATTTGGAGGGCCAAAACTAGGGAAAACCATTTCTGGGTTTTTTTTGGGTTTTTGGAAAAGAGTATACACCTAAATTTAAAGAATCTTTTGGACAGTTTTGAGGGGGGAAACCAGGGCTTGAAGTTAGCTAGGAGTATAGAAGCATAGGGCCAGCCTAGTTTTCTAGAGAACAACACTTCTACAACAGTTTGGAATTTTTGTACTAATCACCTGAGGCTTGTAGCTTGCCTTGTGCAAGCCCAGGTGCACTCCTTCCATCTTCTATTGTACTCTAGACATTATACTTAATAAAAATTGGCTAATTTTGTGTTTGAGGGAAAAATTTTGTTATATGTGTATTTACTGAGCAAATTTATGTTTTGAAATTATTGCATGTCTTTGTTATCACTACAAATTTTCCATTAATAATGTTACATTGGTATTAGAGAATGTTCTTGGCCAGGCTGGGGAATAGGAGTAGGTGATGCCACCTAGATACCAAGGGGTAGTATTCTGGAGAGGTCATGGTAGAGGAAGAGGTAGGGGTTGAGGTAGAGACAAAGGTGCAGACTCGTTTTCAAACATCAAGGTGCAGAACCATAGAGGAGGGACAAAAAATCAAGATGACAATGAACAACCCGAGCCAATGGGTCAGAAACAAACATTGGAGGATCTACTAAGGAATAATCAGTAGATGTTGAGGCAAGGGCAACTCATGATGAACATGATGCAGTAGGTGATGGGGTTGTAGATTGGTGGAAGGCCAGAGACAGAGCCTCAAGGTGAGGGGGGTTCCAAAGCAGAGGAGAAAATTTGTACTTATTAGTCCCCACATACTCCCCAGCGTGGGCAGGCTAGCCATCCTACTTTACCTCATTTTGTGGAGGAGGTCGAGCTGACAAGGGACCTCGACTTGGTTGCATATTTGTTCCACTGAGTTGCGTATGGTATTGATGAGTATGAAGGGTTGGTTTCCCAAATTAAGTGGGTGACGTCTTTGCAGGAGTACATTCATCACAAGATGAGATGCACTACAGGGGTTGGAGCCCACTACAAAGGCAGAACATCCAACCAAGATGTGAAAAGGTTAGCAGTGAAGGTTACACTTCCAAACTTTGATGGGTTGACAAAGAGTTTGGCCAGGGCATGGATCCAAAAGCTAGACACATATTTCTGCATGAACCCCATGCAGGAAGTTGATGCTATGCAATTTTCTACTCTTCACTTGAAGGGGGATGCCTAGGAGTGGTGGTATCATCGGATAATCACATCGGGACACATCCATATCACCACTTACACAAATTTCACATGGAGGCTACTAGACAGGTTCGAGGGGAAAAACCCAAAGTTGCACAGTGTAGAAGCTTACATTACAGAGTTCTAGAGACTGACAGTGATGGTTACAGAAATCTTAGAGGCCTAGTTGATCATGTTATATGTGGAGGGGCTGGCTGAGCCTTTGCGTGGTTGGGTGAGGGCTTACAAATCCATATCAATTCCGGATGCTATCTTTAGGACTTGGGATAGCTCCCAAGACCCAAGACTTCATTTCGACTAGGCCTGCGTCTCCACAAGGGAACCAAGACACTAGGCCACCATAGAGGGATGAAGGACATGGCCATCTAGATGATGAGACCTAGAGAGACCTTAGGAGGAGGAGTTTGTGCTTCACATGCCAAGAGCCTTGGGCACCTGGGCACAATTGCACGAAGGGCAAGGCCCATTTCGTTGATGTGTATTTAGAAAATGAGCCAGATGAGGAGTGTGAGATGGGAGCCAAGCAGGGAGATGAAGAAGGACAGACATCAGGAGGTCCACCACCACCAGCACCTAGAGGAGGATCATTTGCCTCATCTAGGGGAGTCCTCTCTTCACTTTGGGGAGTGCCAAAGTATTTGACACTTACGATTAGGGGGAGAGTATAGGGAAAGCGAGCATTGGTCCTAGTGGACAGTGGGTCCACCCACAATTTTATTAACACTCAAATGGTGGAGTGCAGGGGCATCTAGACATAGAAATTTGAGGGGTTCTCCATGCTAGTTCCAAGAGACCAAACCCTGCAGGGCATGAAGTATGTTCCCGAGCTGATTGTGAGGATGGGGAACTACTCACTTACTGATCACTTTTTTCTAGTTGATGTCCCAAACACCAATGTGGTTTTTAGTGTCTAGTGGTTGTATTCATTAGGGAGGGTCACAACTGACTAGAAGAAGCTAGAGATGGAGTTTATGGAGCCAGATGAGAAGTTGGTTTTATTGAGGGGAATGCACCCTTATCCACCACAGATAGTTTCAACTAATCAGATAGAGTCAGATCTATGGCATGGAGATATGGAGTGGGCATTTGAGTTTAGGATCTCGGAGACATTGGCTCCAAAACAACCTGTGCATCCTGACATATTGTCCTTGTTGGAGAGGAACGAAGGGGTCTTTCGGGAGTTCCCACTGGGAAAACAACCAGATCGTGGGTTTGAGTACATCACTGAGTTGGAGGATGGAGTGAACACAGTCATCACCACCTCGTATAGGCACCTAAAGGCCTATAAGGAAAAGATAGAGAGGGCCATCTAGGAGTTGCTAAGGTTGGGTCACATCAGGCCTAGCTCAAGTCCCTTCTCTTCTTCCATGGTATTGGTGAAAAAGAAGGATGGGACACTATGCATGTGCATTAACTACAGGGCCCTCAACAAGAAAATATTGAAAAATAGATATCCCATTCCATGAATTAATGAGTCGATTGATGAGATTAGAGAGGAAAAATACTTCTCTAAGAGAGATATGTGCTCAAGATATCATCAAATCCATGTAAGGGAGCAGGACATCCCAAGGATTGCCTTCCATTGCCACTATGGACATTTCAAGTTCTTGGTAATTCCCTTTGGGATAACCAATGCTCTGACTCCATTCCATTCCCACATGAACAACATGTTTCATGGGCAGTTGAGGTGTTTTTTAAATTGTTTTCTTTGACGACATACTCATTTACAGTCGGATGTGGGAGGAGCACCTTCAACACTTGGAGGTAGTACTTTGCATATTTGAGGAGCTGTAGTTGTATGTGAAGATGTCCAAATGTGAATTTTGGCTAAAGGAGATGTTGTACCTTACACATGGATTGGGGAGGATAGAGTAAAGGTACACCAGGAAAAGATCAGAGCCATATTGGATTGGCCTACACCTAGGAATGTGATAGAGTTGAGGGGCTTCTTAGGCATTTGCACATTCTATAGGAGATTCATTAGGGGATTCTCATAGCTTGCAGTATCCCTCACTGATTTGACAAAAGGGGGAGCTTTTGAGTGGATGAAGTTGGTGCAGGAGGCCTTTGAGCACCTCGAGAGGGTTATGAGCAGTGTTCATGTCTTAGCTTTACCGAACTTCAAGAAGTCCTTTGTGATGGAGTGTGATGCTTTAGGTGAAGGATTTGGGGTAGTGGTGACACAAGGAGGCCATCCTACTATATTCGAGAGTAGGAAGTTTCTATGTAATCGGTGTATGACAAGTAGACGTTAGCTGTGATGCATGCACTAACCTAATTCAGGTAGATTTTGGTGGGCAATCGGTTCAAACATAGTTATCGATCAAACGAGAACTATTACCTGAAAACAAGAACTCTAGCAAGAAAACCCCAAAAAACTATGAAAAAACAACTTGAAAATGAAAGGTGTTGATTCTGAATCACCATTTTATTTTTTCAGAGTAAATTTTCAATATTTTTTTTAAAATAAAAGTGAAAAACAATAAAAAGCCATTTTTTTGTGCAAAAAACACCTTGAAATCGAAAAGTGTTGATGTTGGAATAACGTTTTTTTTCGGGGTAAATTTTCATATTTTTTAGCAATGGCATTAAGGATAAAATATCAAGACTTTGAAAAACCTTAAAATTGCAACAATTTTCAAGCATGACATTAAAGATAAAATATCATGTTTTTGAAAAGCCTTAAAATTCAAACAATTTTTACTCATGACATTAAACATAAAACACTTATAATTGTTTCCAACCATAGCATTAAAGATAAAATATCGTGACTTAGAAAAACCTTAATATTTGGACAATTCTTCAACCATGTAATTAAAACCAAATATCACGGCTGCAAAAAACCTTAAGTTTTCAATATATTTCAACCATGGCATTATCAAAAAATTATATGACAAAAAAATATTTAAAAATGAACATGTGAATAAAAGAGTCATTATACCAAGTGTAATTTCTTTTCTAAAAGTTAAAAGTATAGTTATTTTAATATATTAGCCTAAGAAAACTTGACACATTGCAACAAAAATTTAAAAATCAACAATCAAATTGATATGTGGTGTAGGCGAACTCAACCTATTGCAATGAAATCTTAAAACACAACCATGAAATTGATACGTTGTGGGGTAGAGTTGTCCATTATAACGATAACTTTAAAATCAACTATCAAATTGACACATAATGAAGTTGTGTTTCTAGTTGATGATCAACATGAACCCCTACAAAAAAAATAATAATAAATATAATAAAAAGTAGATAAAATAAATAATGAAAATACAAAACAAAGAAAAATTGGAAATTGGAAAATTTAATGTACAGCAAAAGTTAAAAAGATTAACAACAATAAATAAAACAATATATTAAAATAAAAAGATAAAAATGACAAAAATTAAAATATAAAAAGTAAATAAAAAATATTTTCAGAGTAATCATAAGTAGGTTTTAGAGTCCACATTCTTCTAACCACTTACTATGATCATCTCTGAAACAAAAATATAATATATATATAGTAATATATATTTTATTATATATATTATATTATATATATATATATATATATTATATATAATAACAAAATCAAACATAAATTTCAAAAAAACACAAATTAACTTAGAGATAAAAATTAAAATAAAGGAAAAAAAATAATATTTAAAAACAAAAAATAAATTTAATTACATTGAAAAATAAACAAAATAAAAATTTAATACAACTAAAGATAATTTTCAAAAAATAAAAATTAAATCATAAAGTTAAAAAATAAATAAAAATTAAGAAATAATATTAAAAGAGGAAAAACATGTAAAATATTTATTATATCTGTATTGGGATCGTTGCTTATGTGCACACCTTGCACAACCTCCTCTAGGTCTTCCAGCCACGCGATCACCTTTGCCTTCGATCTCCCACCATGGCCCCTCTGGACACTTCACCGAAGGTGGCTGACCCTTAACAAGCTTTCTCTGATCTAGTTAAGTCTCTACCTCCACAGAGCCCTCGTCCAGCAGTATCCAAGTTCGTTAAAAGGCTGGATGTGTTACAAGAAGTGAACTTACCTCCAGCCCTTCCCCACATGGTTGCCCTCTCACTTGCAAAAAAAGGACTCATTGGACAACTCATGGGCCTCTGGCCATCTCCAAAGATTGTGCAATGATGGGTTGAAAGGAACTGGTCCAACAAAATTCAAGGCAAAATTTCCATTAGATTTTGAGGGAAGGGGTACTTCACCTTCCATTTTGAATCCAAAGAAGATAAGGGCTTAGTCTTTAGCAACAAGCCCTATTTCATGGATTCTAGAGGCATGTATCTCAATAAATGGACCCCATATTTTGACCCTAAACTGGAGGTTCCCAGTGTTATTTCAGTTTGGGTTTGGCTCCCTCATCTCCCTCTTCATCACTGAGAGATGAATCATTTCGAGCAATCAGGAATGCAATCAGAAAATACATTTATCGCAGCGAGTTAAAAGATAAGATGCAAGCATGTGCACAGATTTGTGTGGAAGTGGACCTTGGCAAAGGCCTCCCCGAAGCCATCAAACTCAAAGTGGATGATTGGAGCCATATTCAGCAGTTGGAATATGAGCAAATTCCATTCAAATGTAAGGTATGTCATAAATATGGCCATTTTTCCAATCGTTTTCCTAAACTTGTTGACGTTGAGAATGACCCACAAGAAGAACAATGGGAAATAATTAAAGAAAAGAAGTCAGCTCCCATGTCCAAAGCCCCCCCTGAAGCAGACCCTCCTGCCTCTAATGCAACTCGCCCCTCTTCTTCCTCTCCTTCCTTATCTTCACTTCCCTCCCTCACACAACCTCCACCCTCTTCTTCATACAATCCTTTCTCTATTTTATGCCCTCCTGAAATTCCTCCCTAGGATCCCTCTCCCCCTATTTTGATCCAATCAGATGCCACTGAACCCTCTCCTCCTCTAGTTATCTCCTCTCAAAATTCCCTTGACCCTCCCCTTATCAAAATTAGCTGGAGTTTCTCTAAAAATCATGGAGCTTCTTGTGACTCTCATAAGAAACCTGGGCCAGGTAGGAAATCTACAAAGTAGAATAGATATGAGATTGCTTAGAAAGATATAGCGATGGGTATTCATAAAGAGATAGTACACAAGGACTAAGGGGGTCGAGAACCTCTTTGTACCCCACATACCCAATGATGAAAGTTCTATCTTGGAATAGTAGGGGGCTAGGGCACCCCTCCAAAGTAACAGCCCTAAGAGATATTATTCATTGTGAGAA
>APFE030142866.1:15307-48976 GCA_000404065.3 Pinus taeda | reverse complement strand
GGCCAAATATGTCATGCTTTGCTTGCAGCAATGTTCCATATTTGCTACTGGGGAAAAGAGGGCACAAAATCCTCAGGCACAAAAGTCATTGCATGTATTCTTGAGGACCATGGACCAGGCACTATTAAACATTTCTCAAGCATGGCTAACACTACTGTTGACTGATCTCATTGGCCTTAGTAAGGCTGCATCCACAAAAAACTATGAATGCTAAAAGGCAAGTTGCTTCAAATGAAAACTTTGAATATCCTGGACTCAGTGACAATGAACAGAAAGTAGTCAATTCTCCATGGATTTTACAAAAGTCTCAGACTACTCATGTGCTTACCAAAGGAAAATCTCTGACCAGAATTCAAGTTAACAGGCACAATGAAAATAATGCGTTGTTGAAAGATTCAGGATCTGGACATAAAAATGTCATGGAAGAGAAATTCCCAGTCATGAATGTGGAAATGGAGAACAATAGTCAGTTTGCTTGGAAAAGAAAAACTCCTGAATATGCTCAGGTAAGTGTTACAAAGGTGTCATTAGCAAGCTTGAGTCAGAGAGAAGAGGAGTCATCTTCTCTGGTACTGCAGACTAGTAAAAATATGGCGCATACATATAATGATAAATCTGTTTCTTCTATGGAGAAAGCTGAGATGATTTACATGGGTAGTGGAACAAGTGCATTTATGGCCTCTGAAGTTCAAGAACCAGAGGATATTTCAAGGCTACAATTTGGTGGTCCTGCTTTTGTTTCCCCCAGGACAACTTATGTAGATACTGTGTTATACAATAAAGACATTATTGAGCCAAGTAAAGCTAACTATGCAAACAGAAAAGCATTATCTGCAATACAAGGACATGAAGTACAAGAAGATGGTCATGCATCTGCACACAAACGAAAAGCATCACTTATAAAGCATTTGTCTGTTGGAAATGGAGGCTGTGTAATAACATGTAATTCTAATTCCCGAGCTTGTGAAGTGGCAATGCGGACACTGCAGGTTTTGCCTCATGCCAACTTACAAGCTGAAACTGCATGTGAACAAGCCACCCACTATCATAATAGTGGATCACAAAAAGCACTTGGCACTGATATTATTACCCTCCAAAATGTCCAGGCTCTGAATGTTTCATTATTGAAAGAATCAAAGAAATTTGATAAATCTGTCATTGCAAATTTGAGTGAAAGTGATGCAGTGAAAATCTTAGAGACTAAAAAAAAAATTCTACTTCGATAGAACCTTTACCTTTCCACAAGGAAAGTACAATTGATGCTTGTAGACAGGCTATGCAGATAGCGCAAATGGGTATGACAGCAGAAAATGGAGATATTGACAAGACGGGTCCATTGGTAGAGGAACCTGAAAAGATTGAGAAATCAGCTCAGCTTATACCAGAAGCCACCTATCATCAGAACCTTAATGACCCAACATTTCCTATCGAAAAATCGTGACTGATGGTTATCAGCAAGCAATGAAAATTGCTCAGTGGAGCATGAAGATAGTGGATAGGTGTGCCAAGCAAAGTGAACATTCAAACCTAGAATTTCAAAAGAGTGGTGAAGCTGTAGTCATTAGCATGGATATGGAGAGTGATCATACTAGGCAAACTGGTCTTATGAACGTGGAATTTGAAGAGAGTAGTAAAGCAGTGGGGAGTACCACAGAAATGGAGGATGATCTCACTCAGCAGAGTGCTCATATGAATCCAGAATCTGGAGAGAATGTTGAAGTAGCCAGAACTAGCATAGAAATGAAAGATAGTCTTACTAAAGATGATCTGATGAACTTGGAATCTGAACATGGTTTTAGAACAGCTAGAACCAGCATGAAAATAGAGAGTGATAAATATGAGAAAGCTTGTCTTATCATCCATGAATCTAAAAACGGTGTTAATGTAGGCTGCACAGGATTTGAAGCAACAGTTCAAGACGGAAAGCAGCCAAAGTCGTGTAATGAGCAATGCGTCTTGACTTCAGTTTCAGGTGCTGCAGAGTAACCCAATGTGACATGTTAGGCCATTTTATTGTAGGGAATTGTAGCACCCAAGGTGGAGGAAAACTGCATCATCTTGTAAACCTTGGAAAGGACGTCAAGGAAGCAACAATAGCAGGGTCAAATGTGCCATGCATGACTAGAAAAGTTGTTGGCAAAGATGAAGAAGAGATTGAAAAAGGAAAGTTCAAGGTCAAGGCTCCAGAGATGACTTCAGAGATTGGTCTTGAATCTATTTCGTCTACAATTGGAAAATGTGAGCTCTCACCAGGTGGTTCCATTGCTTGGGAGTTTTAATGCTGAGGAAGCAGGGGATTGTAACTATACTTCGAAGGTTCAAGGTTTCTCGCTGATACAAATGAACAGTTTAACGATTCAATCACTTCCTTACCTGCAACATTAAAAAATAGGACATCTTTTCTCAAACATAATCCGCTATAATGAAAATATTGGTGATTTTACAATGGATGACTCTTCATACGAATTCTTAATTGTAAGTGCAAAAGGGTGTGGCAAACTATCAATGGAACGGAGTAAAGAGAGGAGAAAGTTGTGACAGTTTCTCAGCCATCAGAAGGATCTGGAATTTATTTGGTGCAAACCCTTTACCTGGAGCAAAGCTTAAGACGTATTAACAACCAATCATTTTGAAGAGCTTCATGTTACTTTACTCATTCTAATTTGGATACAAGGAAAAACTTCTGAGTAATGATATCTCTACAGATGGAATTTGTCTAAAGAATAGACCAGATTGTATACATATCTTTGAATATTATTTTGTTCTTAGTTGAGAAAAAAAAAGGTTCAAAGTAGATCAAAGGTATGATGTCCAAAATATATTTTTCCTGTATTTATTCTTCAGAGCTTCAAGCTATTGCAAACTTTGAAAGCACGTGGGAAAGTTAGAATAGTTAAAATTGACACAATTAAACTCACCCATTTTGTGAGCCTTCTTCTCGTTTAAGTTGAAGTTGGACTGTTTTATGACTTGTGTATCGTAACATGTTGCATGAGTGTTGCTATTGGATTGGTTTTCACTGTGTAAAGAATGTTTGAGCCAACACATTTAGAGTTATGTCATCACTGCCATGAAAGATACTGTCAAACCCCATGCCTCATGAAGGACTGTACAAGGACATGTGGTTACAAAGACCATTTCCATGACCTCAACCATGATGCCGAACATTTATGTGGGAATGAGCACGTGTGCCCTGAAAAATGCGGGTGCCTGGAATATGTGAGATTTTTACGGAGTTAGTTCGCCAAACAAGGCAGTTCCAAGGGCGCAGAGGATCTTTTGAGTATGAGCATGTATCAGAGCAGAACAGTCTACGAAAGGATTGTTGTGTCCCAGTACCAGCCTTTAAGAGGAGCCATGAAGGACCCCATGTTCATACAACTAATGAAGATGCTGTACATTACTCTGAGACAAGATGTCATTCTTGTGGCTATTTTTGCTGACTTCCGATCGATCACCCTGCTTCGCATAACACAGTGCATGGCAATATGAGAAATGTTAAATTCATGTTAGAGGAACATTTGCAAATATCCGCTTGGTGAATAAGCTCTTGAATGGTGAAGTTGGGCCAAAAACCATACATATCCCCACTGGAGAGAAGTTATCTGTGTATGATGCAGCTATGAGGTACAAAAGTGCAGGGCATGATACAATTGTTCTTGCTGGATCTGAATATGGTAGTGGAAGTTCTCGGGATTGGGCTGCAAAGGGTCCAATGTTGCAGGGTGTGAAAGCTGTTATTTCAAAAAGTTTTGAGCGTATTCATCGCAACAATTTGGTTGGCATGGGTATTATTCCATTGTGTTTCAAATCTGGTGAGGATGCTGAGTCGCTTGGCCTGACAGGGCATGAGAGATACACAATAGATATTCCTAATGATATCACTCAACTGAAGCCGGGTCAAGACATTACTGTTACAATAGACACTGGAAAATCATTCACTTATGTTGCAAGGTTTAATACACAGGTTGAATTGGAATACTTCAACCATGCAGGCATTCTTCCTTACGTTATGAGGCAGCTGGTTGGCAATCAAAAGTAGAGTAGCTGTGTCATTGAATTATGCAGGAATCCTGTTGGATAGAATGATTTTTTTTTTATTCACAGTTTTATAAATAATTTTGACTTGAAATAATGTGCATTGGTTTAAGCACAGTGGGTACACCCCGAGGGGACATTTTTGATGAGGCTATGCCGCCATTAGAATTCATGTCAGTATTTGCAGTTTACAATATTCCTCTTATTTTGTAAGAGGATAATGTGATAAAGCCTGTTATGCACTGTCCAGTTGGTATTATTCAAGTCTCTAAATGCAGAATCAGAGGAGATTGATATTAACGACAGAAAGTACGCATGAGGGGATCCAGTGATTTGGAGGGATTGCGACAAAGAAGTGGTCACTCTGTTGAAACCTGAAATATGGTTTATATGGTGATTCATCGGCGGGGTTTGTGAATACTAAGAGTTCAGTTATTTTGGGCACGGGTTATTTGACTGAATTGCGATTGTTCCAGTAATGTTTAAATTGGTATTCACACGTATGTGGCAAAACTGTAATTTCCTGTTCCCTTATGGCCAATATGATGGCGCCAGAGCAAGGAGAGTTGGGTGATATATATGAAGAATGACAAAGTGGTGAGGATGGCAATGGTGTACTTGTTGGATCTGGCTCAGTTTGGCGCAAATTAAATATGCAACGCACCCTTAAGTGAATCTGAGAGAGGCCATTTGAAAATGCGCTCAGAAGCAGCAGCACGACAGCAGAAATCGCAGATTTCAGTGTGGGCTTGTATCAATCATCCACGCAGAGTGAGGATCATATCAATCTGGATGTGAAGGGGCAACTCAACTTACTGAAGGGACAGCCACCGCCACAATCTAAAAGGCGAAGATTATTTTATGGAACCGCCTAAACAACACCGACAAAGGATTCCATGTGCAGTAATTACAGAGTTATGGCCATGAGGCCAGCGCACAGCTCCAGGACCACCGTTCAACCATTTTGAGGCTACTCTCTCATATGCAGCCTTCACTTGCATAACTTCAATTGCCAGCTGCCCCAGAACACCTGTTTTAGATATTTTATGCATTCATTACCAGCACAACTTAGCATTCAAAAACTTTATTGCTACAGATATCTTTGGGATCTGTTTTGTTAGATATGTTTTTAGTGATGTTCTTTTTACTTGACAGCGGCTCAAGGGCCAGCATGTAAATATTGCCTATTTAAACAACGCTGTCCGTTGTTCAAAGGGTGAGAGGTGTTTTGATCGATAATCTGATTTTGAGACTTACTGTGTACGCTCTAAGAGATTTAATAAACAAAGCTTGCTGGAACATTTGTTTTTGGACTGTCTAAATGTGGATTCGATGGCTGAAGAATAAGATTACAGAATTCTCGTGCTTCTTCATGGACTAATAAGTTTTCCTCATCTCTTTCTACAGTTGCTATGTTTGCTATATCATATCTGTGTCATGATCTAAACTTGCAGGAAGAAAGAATAGTTCAGATGTCACTTAGCCGTGCTCTGCCCTCAATTCCTACTTTTTCTCCATGTTTTCCTTCTAAATTAGCCTATAAATATGAATTCCTCTTAGGCTCATATTTGCACTAGTTTCCTCCGTATATGAATATTGTTGTAGGAATTTCTTAATTGATCCTATAGAATATTCATTCACATTCCCTCTGTTAGCATGAATGAAAACTACTTAGCTGTCTTTCATTCCCTGACATCCGTTTCATCCTCATTCAAACCTGATATTATTCCTTGTGTAGCTATCCTGCTCTGTAGTCCCTTCTTTGCCAAAGAAAACACATATTTCAGTCCACATCCTTGACTCCATGCCCAATGTTCTAAACCTCTTGCGTTTCGCATGCCAACTCTGCCTGAGTAGATCAACCATCCCGCCAAACTCAAACAAAAACCCATGTGCATAATAACTAGCCTGAAATCATTTCCTAAACAAAGCTAAATCCCAAAGAGAGAGCCCTCTCTGACTGCTGGTAGGCTAGGACCGGCAGTCCAAAGCTTGGTCTGTGGTTACCCCAGCCGTATTCCCTTGGGAGTCATAGGGAACAACCTGGGTGTTAACATCTCCAACTTATGCATCGTTTTCAAGTTCATATTTGCAATATGAAGTTGTCTCTCCATTTCTTGAGATTTGTTAGGAAGCAACTGCTTCTCTTCCTTCATGGAATTCAACTGCTCTCTAAGTATGATGTTCTTCCTTCCATCCTCATACATTTCTCTCAACATATCCATCACGATGGACAAGTCTTTCTTCATGTCTTCATCAAAGAATCTTGTGAAGAAAGAAGAATTTGAGGACTCACTTGTAGAAGTAGTCATTATGAAAATGAACAAATAACTTCAAACAAGATTAACAAAGAGCTTATTCAAGCAACCTTTTGCAACAAACCTCTTGTGCTTCAAGGAATTATTTGAGGTCCTTTGGAATAAGAAGAATGTCTTCAACCCTTCTTCTTTCTTGTCCTCTCTTGGACTTAGCTAACAATAGCTTTTACCTCTGCAAACTCACACAACAGTCAGTTTAGAAACAATCAAACAACTAAATTCTTTCTACTATTTGAACACCTTTCAAGTCAAACAAGCGTATAGATTGATCTGTCAATCAAGCATTATGATCTAATACCACTTGCATCATGATATAACCTACTCTGTATAACTTAACTCTGATATCACCTTCTTTGAAGGTGGGGTTAATTAACCTGATGATCTGATATAACCAGTTCTGATATAACCACTCCGATATCACCTGATCTAAAATGGTGACTTAAAGGCTTCTTGTCAGACTTACAAGAAGCTCTCCCACTCCAAATCTTATATATTCCCAAGATCTTGCTTATGATTGATAAATGCAGAATTAAAAGAACTTGAAATAAGTGTATGCTTGTGTTTGTTTTTAAATTGTTCAAGTTCTTATGTATATTTGCTTATGCTGATATTTAAACACACATAACAGTAATTAAGGTAGCAAACACATAAGACAACAATATAATTAGGAGTTCACCCAAATCTCTTGGGCTACGTCTCTGTGAGCTCTAGTTAACTCAACTAGTCTCTTTGGGATTATGGCTGAATTCTTTTACTAGTCTTTGACTCAACTCCATAGATTTACAACTGTACCTATGGGCTTAGAATAGCATCTTACCCCTGCTGGTTGTCCATACTCTAGAGACAGATCTAGGCTTCTCTAGACTTGACTCCTTCAGTCAGTGTTGCTGAGCTTCTTGAGCTTCTGGCTTCTCTGACTCCCTCAAAATTCTGTATTGTCTCTGGAATTCCTTCTTCCGTCTTCAACACACATCAGACACCAACAACAACTTGATCATTTGATCTCTTTGCTATTCTGCAACTTCATTACAGCTCCATGGCTCTTAGAAGTCTGCTTTGAGTTCTCTAGCTCTGTCTCCAACTTCTGGTGGCTATGGCTCTGTCAGCGCTCTGACTCTGTCTTCCAACCTTTGGTGGCTATGTCGAGCTTCTCTTACTCTGCACTGAGCATACACTCAGCGTCCAAGAATCTCTGAGCTTTTCTGAGCTTCTCTGAGCTTCCTTTGGGCATGACTCTGCCTGAGCCTCCGAAGATCCTCTTTCTCTATGCTTTTTGTGTTTTGCTCTTGGCCTCTGTGCGCATTCTGGCTCTTTAGCTCTCATCCCTTAAGTTTCTCTGGCTCTGCGGCCCTTAAGCTTCTCTAGCTCTGCGGCTTCTGTCTGTTCACCTGTCCCTAATCATGAGAAATCATTCCTTTCCGTCTCTGTGGCTCTCTATGTTTTCCATAATGCATTATTGTTCCACAACGCCCCTGATAGTGTGGCACAAAAATCTTTAAGAATAGGAGCAATTTTCAAGTGAAAAGGAACTCGCGGCCTTTCTTCTATCTTAATCCCAGAAATAGAAATATAACAGAAAACACAGGCAAAACTCTTTTAAACACATTACGAGTCTTTAAGCCGGAACTCAAATAATATCAAGCCAGCTCTATAAACCTCTCGGATCCATCCTAATATCGCTTATCGCAAGTCGCACGACGAAATGTTTAAAACCCATGAATTTGACAAATACACAGAAATCCAATGTTTGAATGCAAAGCTAGATTTCAAATGGGATTCAATCACATCTATAATCCTATCGGGACCGCCTTTGGTCGCAATATCGCAATTTCATAGGCGAGGGGTCAAAAACTCAATAAACGGGAAATACAAAGAAAATCTGCAAATCCGGATTTCAAAAATTATGAAGTCGCGTCCATAAATCTCATTGGGTCCGTGCCTTGATCGCTAATTGCAATCGCACGTCGCAAGGGTATTCGCTCCTTGTATCGGGGATTCGCCGATCACCGATATCGGCGCATCGCTATCGACCCTAATCGCATGTCGCATACCGCAATCGCAACGGCCCCAGGGGTCTTCCCTTTGACTGTACTGATCGCCAATCACCGACCATCGCATATCGCAATCGGCTGGCCCAGGGTCCCGATATCGCATGGCAGCGTACCTTCAATTTGATATATCAGAGATCGCTAATTGGGGGTCCTTAAGGCCTTTGGTCTAAGTCCTTCCTTTTAACCTTCTGATGTGATTTTTCCATAGAAAGCCTTTATTTATCTTAAGTCCCATTTATATAAGAAATTGCCTCTGTTTCAAATGACAACGTGCAATCTTCTTTTTGCAATATCTTCTTCATCCGAAGTTCATTTTTAGCCCATTCAAATTGCGTTAGATTCAGATTGAAGAGATCTATGCAATGAGACTATTTCCAAGAGCATCTTTTGACTTTCGTTTTTCCTCTATGAAGAAAATTCATAGACTTAGAAGTCTGTGTTAGATCCATTTTGGATCAGATGTATTTTAGTGGTGATTGATTTTGAGCTTCAATGTTACCGATGGGTCCAATATGAAAATTTGATGAAACGTGACCTACATATTGTGTTGTTGTGTACTAAAAGTATCCAATTTGAAAATTTATGAAACATGTTCCCTGGAAGAAGAGTGAAGGTGGTAGCATTATGTAGGCCGGACCCTAAGTACTGGTAAACATATTGGCTAGTACAAGAGCTAGGGAGTTGGAGCTCCCTTTCAGTAGCAGTTGGAGAATGAGTGAAAGTGGTAGCGTTTTGTAGGTTATCGCCTTCATATTGGTAAACATATCAGTCAGTACAAGAGCCCTTCCAATAGAAACTGGAGAACGAGAAAATGTTGTAGCCTTCTACAGGTGGGTGTTTTCATACTGATATGAGTCTGCGCTCGTACAAGATTGTAAAAAACTTTTTATTTATATTAAAAAAAATTTAGACAACAACAAGAAGTGGTTTTCTCTCACATTGGTTTCCACCTTAAATCTTGGTGTTCATGTATGTTGCTTATGTGTGATGATTTATTTATTACAAAACATGCACTTATAGTCTTAAAAAGAGTCAAGTACGCACGCAGGTTCCATTCAGTAAAGTCACGTATAGAAATCTAAAGATGAAATGTAAAAAGTTATTGATTTGTAAATATTAATTGACCCCTTCTCAGTATTTTTCCCAACATTATGTATATCTATAGCCGGGGAAAGAGATAATACCCTTCTCTAAATAAAGAGAAGAAAATCTAAGAATTAGATGACTACATAGAAACAAATACAGGAATGTACGTGTAGAAAATATAAATTATTGTAACATTTAGCCAAATAAGATTATATAGAGTTTTGTAGACCTTTTCTAAGCAAACTATTGTAAAAGATTTAATACAAAGAGAAGTGTTGCCTCCTCAAAATAAGAAATAGACTAAACATAACTCTAGTTACTATGAGGAATTGTCGTAGTATAGAATTAGGCTTACAACATGGTGAAAATAATTTAGTTCCAAAGGATTTATACGCCTCAAAAGGCTTCAAACAAGAAATAATTGACTAAATTATAACTCCAAAGGAAATAGTTTGAAGACTTTTCTTTAGAAAGAGAAACTTTGTCCATGGAGGAACCAAGAGTTGGGATCTCCAACCTGGTGGACGAGACGAATTAGTTGGTGAGGAACCACGATAACTTGGAAACATTTAAAGGTAAAATTACAGTCATATTGGATTATGCTGGTGGAAAAGATGAATTAGTTGGTGAGGAACCACGATAACTTGGAAACATTTAAAGGTAAAATTACAGTCATTTTGGATTATGTACTTGAAACCCAGACATAGATAGAGTTAATGAATTTTATAAAGTATGTAGAAAAAAACTAAGAAAATCTAGTAATTTAACAAGTTTAATGTAAAGGGAATTTATAAAATACTTGAGAATTATGACTTTGTGTTCCCAACACTTCTCCTACTTGAGCCATGGAAATAAAGTGTTATCCATGACTTAAAGAAAGAAAAAGAGTTATTTGTGTAACAAGATATAAGAAAATCCAACTTTGTGATAATAAAACATGTGGACAACACAAGAAATTGCATGATATCATTCTAATTCCAAAGAAAAACAAGGGAATGTAGCAAGTAATATATATAAAGGAGAATCAAAATAAGGTTTTCACATATACTCAAGAATGTGAGAAAAGTGTCAAACAACTACCATAAGTACTCAGTGTTTAGGATGAAGGGAAATACCCCAAAACCAATAGACGTTATGACATTAATTTTGACAAGTTCAGCACCCAATGAAAAGACCCAGTAGGGAAACAAAAGATGAATCAACAAATGATAATCGAGTTTTTCAAACCCTCTCATAACCCTTCATAAATTGATATATAAAAAAATGGAGATTGTGAAGAAGTGGATTATATGGCCATGCATTTTTATAAAAAAAATTATACTGAAAAGAGTCGTGATAAAAATGAAGTGTATAAACCCTAAGAAAGAGTGTATTATAATAAAGTTACAGAGAATGCAAAAAAATGGAGCTTGTGAAGAAGCAGCTTATATGGCCATACATTTTTATAAACAAATTTTATACTGAAAAGAGTAGTAACAAAAATGAAGTGTATAAACCCTAAGAAAGAGTGTGCTATAATAAAGTTACAGAGAATGCAAAAAAATGGAGCTTGTGAAGTAGCAGCTTATATGGCCATACATTTTTATAAACAAATTTTATACTGAAAATAGTAGTAACAAAAATGAAGTGTATAAACCCTAAGAAAGAGTGTGTTATAATAAGTTACAGAGAATGCAAAAAAATGGAGCTTGTGAAGTAGCTTATATGGCCATATATTTTTATAAACAAATTTTATATTGAAAAGAGTAGTAACAAAAATGAAGTGTATAAACCCTAAGAAAGAGTGTGTTATAATAAAGTTACAGAGAATGCAAAAAATGGAGTTTGTGAAGAAACAATTTATATAGCCATACATTTTTATAAAAAATTTTTATATTGAAAAGAGTAGTAACAAAAATGAAGTGTATAAACCCTAAGAAAGAGTGTTATAATAAAGTTATAGAGAATGCAAAAACATGGAGCTTGTGAAGAAGCAGCTGATATGGCCATACATTTTTATAAACAAATTTTATACTGAAAAGAGTAGTAACAAAAATGAAGTGTATAAACCCTAAGAAAGAGTGTGTTATAATAAAGTTACATAGAATGCAAAAAAGTGGAACTTGTGAAGAAACAACTTATATGGCCATACATTTTTATAAACAAATTTTATACTGAAAATAGTAGTAACAAAAATGAAGTGTATAAACCCTAAGAAAGAGTGTGTTATAATAAAGTTACAGAGAATGCAAAAAAATGGAGCTTGTGAAGAAGCAACTTATATGGCCATACATTTTTATAAACAAATTTTATACTGAAAAGAGTAGTAACAAAAATGAAGTGTATAAACCCTAAGAAAGAGTGTGTTATAATAAAGTTGCAGAGAATGCAAGAAAATGGAGATTGTGAAGAAACAACTTATATGGCCATACACTTTTATAAACAAATTTTATACTAAAAAGAGTAGTAACAAAAATGAAGTGTATAAACCCTAAGAAAGAGTGTTATAATAAAGTTACAGAGAATGCAAAAAAATGGACCTTGTGAAGAAGCAGCTCATATGGCCATACCTTTTTATAAACAAATATTATACTGAAAAGAGTAGTAATAAAAATGAAGTGTATAAACCCTAAAGAGTGTGTTATAATAAAGTTACAGAGAATGCAAAAAAATGGAGCTTGTGAAGAAACAACTTATATGGCCATACATTTTTATAAACAAATTTTATACTGAAAAGAGTAGTAACAAGAATGAAGTGTATAAACCCTAAGAAAGAGTGTGTTATAATAAAGTTACAGAGAATGCAAAAAAATGGAGCTTGTGAAGAAACAACGTATATGGCCCTGCATTTTTATAAACAAATTTTATACTGAGAAGAGTAGTAACAAAAATGAAGTGTATAAACCCTAAGAGAGAGTGTTATAATAAAGTTACAGAGAATGCAAAAAAATGAAGCTTGTGAAGAAGCAGCTTATATGGCTATACATTTTTATAAACAAATTTTATACTGAAAAGAGTAGCAACAAAAATGAAGTGTATAAACCCTAGGAGTGTGTTATAATAAAGTTACAGAGAATGCCACTGAAGTCTTCTGTTGTACCAGTACTCTGTCGAGGGTGACAAAGTTTAAAAGGAAATCCATTACTAATAAACTGCAAAAGCTTGTGTCGCAGTAATATCCCAGTGCCCTCAAACTGTCAGTGTTTTCCCGAATAACATTAATCAACAAATACCCTAAAAGGATCCCAAACAAATCATATAAAAAACCAAGAAAATATACCACCAAGAGATCATAATAACTTTAATTGTTTACAGAAATAAGAAATAACAAGCCACTATAAAATCTATGAAAAATGGCATGGCTTCACTTTGCCATCGCTCGGAGAAAACAAAGACTGGGAGGTATCAAATATAAACTTAACTAGAAAATGAAGTATTACCTAAACAATATGGTACATGAAAAACACAGGATATTGCAATCCTTGTCGCTATTTTCCCAATTCGAAATGAAAGCAACAATACCAAAAACAAAATTCAAATTGCTAGGGTTTTTAAGTAGTAATGTTAAACAAAACTTTCGAATAAGAACAAGAGAGGTTTATGCAACCTTGCGAGCACAAGTCAAGAAAATGTAAAAAATTATCCAAATAGAAAAACATACAAGTTGTGACTAAAGAAAATGCAAGGGATAGAAAATGTCAGAAATAATTTTAAAACTCCTCTCCTTTACTGGAAGTTGTTGGCAAGCCGAAAGAATACATTCCACATGACAGGCGAGAAACTAACACAGTGAATTTAAGCTCAGACTCGCATCAGAAAATAAGTTAACGATGTGGAGACATCAAAGAATAACTACCCTGGAACTTTCGTTGTAGAGCGGTGTTATTTGGCAGAAAAAATCAACCATTGATGCTTCACATACCTTTATTTTCTAAGCTCTGCACTACAAGTATTGGCCTACACTTGAGGCCTCATGCTTTTGCCCCATATTTCTTCATGTAAAACCCAAGCCTCAAAAAAATCCATGCCTGCATTTTCCTTAAGTTCTTAGACAAGCTCAATACCACCCTTTTGTTGGACATGTTCACTATCTAGTTGTTCAATAGTTCTGAATGCTCTTTGATGCATCGAAAACATGCATTCCCTACTAAGTTTGGGTCGAGTCCCACCCAAGTGGAGATTCTTCAACTTATGCTTTTACTAGAACCACGAGCTAGATATAACGACTTCAAGTTAAAAGTTCATGGAATAAAGTTAATAAAGGAAAAATAAGACCAAGGTCATGTGACACGTATTCCAAGCTAAATGTTGGGCAAAATATCTTTGTGGGTGCCATTTCAGTTTATTATGGATAAGGAAATTGACAAAGGTATTGGCAAAGACAAAGCGGTATTGATTGGCATTTATTTATGAAATAAATGAAAATAGGAGAAAAGGGAGATGAAGGGTCATAGATTTGCATGAGAGGAAAATTGAAGGAAAAATAAAGGAAAAAGAAGAAAATAGAGGCATCAACGATAAAAAGATTTTGAGGATCAGTTCACAACTTTTTGTTAGTTTGATTTTGTAATTAGTTTGAGAGAGAGAAGAGAACTAAGGGGAGAAAATAAGAAAGCAAGCAAAGGAAAGCCAAGGAAGGATGAGGAAAGAAAAGGACAATCAAGGAAGGTTGGATCAAGCATCTTTAGTAGGAGGATTTTGTAGGTAACAGGTTGCATGCGTAATTTCCTAGTTGGTATATGAATGCATGGTACATGCATTTGTGTATTTGGTTATTTTGTTCTCATTGGCATGGTTTTTGTTGGGCTTGACAGTGATTTCAACATTTCCTTCCCATTTCCTGGATAGTCATGGGGTGATGGGATTTTTTTCTCAGTTGATCTTTGGATTGTCGAAAGGTTTTGGAGCCAAGTGAGGTGGTCTCGGGAAAATTCCCAAGGTTTGGGGATGGAGGTGGTTTAATCTCTAGGGAGCCCTAGAAAAGTGGGTGGAGACAAGAAAATCCCTCAAGGTATTGGTGAAGAAACCTTGAGGCATCCAAGCTTGTTTTGGGCATTGTGATCTCTTGACCGTTTTGGCGAAATCGCGGTAGCCTCAGGATTTAGGTGGTTTAATCTTTGGGAATACCTGGTTGTTTATGTCTTGAGATCCCACATTCATACTTGGAATATGGCACAGGGGTGATTGGCTGAAAGAAAGAATTAGTTCATCCCAATCTATGGTCAGGTGGTACGTGGAAGTCCCTAACTTGTTGGCTTTTGCATAAGTTAATAAGAATTATTTTCCCATTGTAATCTATGGACACTTGTACTTGTTATTATGGTGATTTGATGGTTTTATGTCGTGGTTAATAATCAAGATATGTGTTGGTTATAAGCATGGATTTACAATGTACTCTAGTTATGTCTTGATTAAGATTTGATAATCATTTGACGGAGAATGAATGCATGGGGTAACAAACATTATTTCAACTATTATGAGAGGGAATTAGAACTTCTTGGTGCTTCTTAGGTAAGTTCCAGACTCCTAGGTTCATATTTTCATTCATTACCTATAGATTACATGTTCACCATATGTTTAACGAAATGATTGTCATGGTTAGGCCTGGTTAAGTCAAGTCATTGTTCAAGTTTTGTATGATTAACATTGTATTCAAGTCATTTATCATTCTGGAAAGTCTTAGGAAGTTTTGGGAAGTGGATTGGAGGTTGGCCTGGAATTGTGGCTGAGACATTGAGACTGCACCCTCTAAACTAAGGATTTTGGGTTGCAACAACACTTAGGTAGACTTGTGCATGCAGTTGGAGGGTCACAACTACACTCATGCAAGCTTGTGCATGCAATTGGGAGTCTAAGTCACTGAAAAAATTATCTAGCTCGGGGTTTGGTCACTTGGGGTGGTTCTTTGGCCCTTTAGTGTCATGTAAGCCATGTAGGATGTCAATTTGTAGTTAGTAAGTCTCAATTGTCGGCCCCAATTCCATAACCAAAGCTTGGAGGTCGGGTCATGTCATAGTAGCTCTTTGTCTCATATTTACCATGGCAGACCGGTGAATTTGGGTAAATGTGAGTGGGGGTGTTATAGGGAGTTATCAAAGCGAGGTTGCGACACTCTACCTCAAGGTAAAAGTGCTTTTCATACATGCATGTCAATGTCTATGTGGTTGTTATGCATGCATTGTCATGGTTATGGTTATCGTGCATGAGGTCATTGTATGCAGTTAGTTTTATTGTGCATGATGTCAACATATTAATATGATTATGTGTGTATATATATGTATTGTGCTAATATAGATTTATTTTGTAGATGAGATAGCCTCCCATGAACTTCAATAAGGTATGTTGATTATGTTTATATTAGGTTTATCTAACATGGTATATTTGTAGGAAGAAGAAGATCAAATATGACTAGAAAAATGGTGGATAGCAATTCACGTGAATCTCCTTATAGATCATATGAGAAGCACAAAGATGAGTATTTTCCTGACATAGCGGGCACTTTGAGAAGTTTAAAGGCAAAAATATGAAATTGCAAGGCAGATAATGACAAGATAATTCAGTCACAAGAAAGACTTGCCAAGGCACAAGAGAAGCAAGTTGAGGTTAATGCAATGATCCTTTAGAGCTTGTCATATATGCAGAAACAAGGATAGACACATATTAGTTATGGATAGGAAGATAAGACTAATTGGTGGCCTGGGTGCAGACAATATAGACAACCTCTCAAATATGGCTACAATTTCTTCAATATCTGGCTGAATTCTTCTTTCTCTTTCTACAAGTGTATCAGTCACCTATTATTAGCCTGACTGCTTCATGGGTTTTCCCTCTGATCCCTCAACATTGGTTATTGTCCAAAATTAACAAACCAAGCCTCTGTTCCTATCGAAACTGTAAATCCATAGGATTTACACAACACACTATCAGTGGGATTTTAAAATGGGATTAATGCAATACACTATCGACACGTTTAAACATGAGAAAACTGCATTTTGGTGCAAAATACACAACCGGTAGAGATTTCATTCGAAAGGAACAAAATATAATATTGGCGCTTTTCAATACTATCACGGCTTTCAAATGGTCTTGGTGTAATTCCAAATGAATTACACTATCAACACTTAATTTCCAAGACTTTGCATTAACCTAAATAACGCTATCGACGCTTTAATAATCGACCCTTTCAACATCCTTTTTCACGATGTGATAATCGAAAATTTCTATTGGTGATTCCATAGTTCCAAAGGCCTGGCTCCTCCCGCTCCGACTTTGTGATGCGATAACAAAAGCGGACCCGACAACTTATCCACTCCACTTTATGGCATTTCGGGTTCGAGCTATTGGAGTTTAGACTTCGACGATTCCAATGGTCTTCCACTACACTTGTGCTTCTGCGATGCAATATTGGTTCGGACCCGATACCAGTATGAACAAAATCTAATAAATTTTCAGGTCCGGAATTATGCTTCGGCTAAGGAAATTTCACGATTTCTCTGTGTAAACAGAGTTTGGCCACGAAACTCTATAAAATGATTTAAGAAGACTGCACTTGTCGATATGAAGGGAAAACTCCCCAATAGGTCTAATATTAAAAGTTAATTGAAAAACAAAGGCTGAATAACCATTTATAAGCTCAGAAAAAATAGAACCGCACTGATATATGCATAAAATACCAATTTACATGGAACCATAAAACCAAATGAACAGAAAGAGGTTTTTACAGATGGTAATGCTTCCAGGCTCTATCCTCTAAGAGTCCTGTTGTTTCTTGTTTATAAATAATAGATAATCCCTCTCGGTCCTTATCCATAAAAAAACATGCCTTTTACATATTGTGATTTAAAGCCATAAAGTTACTACAAATTATCATAAAGCGACTATTACAACATGGTTTTATTCTTAATTCTATCTTTATCTTAAACTAGAAAAGCATGAAACTTGCTGGCTAAAGGACCCCAATCCCTTGCCTATAGATTTTTTTTTCTTCGGATTTTTGAAATATGTTTGAAGATTTTTTCCTCTAAGTCACATGCTCCTGCATCAGACTCTTGAGGACAAAATTCTTCATGGGCTCCTGTCCATGAGTTCATCTACAGAACTGCCTAGTTTCTATAGCATGTATTCTATAACCCATGTAGCTTCAGCGGTTGGCTGTCCCTTCCATTTTACCAAATACTGGAAGTACTCTCGTCCCCTTGTCTTCTTAAACACCTTCTTGTCCATAATTCTTTTTGGCTGCAACTCCTTTGCTGTGGGTAATTGTTTTACCCATTCAATCTCTTGGGTCTCTTGATCTTGTGTTGTATCATTTGCAGTTTCACCTTCATATTTGTACAAGTCTACAACATTAAATATTGGTGATATCCCAACATCAGGGGGTAACTCAATTTCATAGGCATTTGCAGAGAATTTCCTCAATACTTTTCATGGTCTAATTTTCTTGAACTTCAATTTATTATACTCCCTCTTTGGAAACCTCTCCTTTCTGAGATGTGCTCAAACAAAATCCGCAACTTCAAAGTTCACCTCTCTTCTCCTCATATCTCCTCTGGTTTTGTACTTGATGTTTCTATCCTGCAGCTGTTGTTTCACTTGTTCATGTATTGCTTGCATTTCTGAAGCAAAATCTTCACCCTCTGCACTTCTCATCTCTTCTTTTCCCAAATTTCTTAATTCAGATATTCCTCTTGGATGCATTCCATAAACAATATGGAATGGACTTTGTCCTGTACTCCTGTTAGGTGAGTCATTATATGCATACTCAGCTTGTGCTAACACTTAATCTCATTGCTTTGGATGTTCTGCAATGAGGCTCCTTAAAAGGTTGCCTAAACTCTTGTTCACCACTTCAGTCTGTCCATTAGTTTGTGAATGATAGGTAGAATTGAAACTTAATTTAGTTCCTAGCTTCTTCCATAGTGTCCTCCATAAATTTCCAACAAATTTGGAACCCCTATCTGAGACAATACGTTTGGGCAACCCATACAATCTTACAATCTCCTTAAAAACAAATTAGCAATGTGAGAAACATCACTAGTTTTATAACATGGAATAAAGTGTGCCATTTTTTAAAATCTATCCACTACAACAAAAATTGAATCATTACCTCTTTGAGTCTTTGGTAAACCCAAAACAAAATCCATACTTACCATATCCCAAGGCCTATCTGGAATTGGTAATGGAATATACAAACCTGTGTTTTGGCTTTTTTCCTTTGCATATTGACAAACTTTACAAGTTTTCACATACTTCTCCACTTCAGATTTCATTTTCGGCCAGAAATAAAATCTGTTCAATTGTTCAAAAGTATTCTCTATGCCAAAATGTCCTGCAAGTCCTCCACTATGTTTTTCTTTGATGAAATTCTCCCTCATAGAACAGTTTGGTATGCACATCTGATTTTTCTTAAATAATATCCCATCTTGTAAGAAGTAATCAACCATTTACTCCTATCCACCAAAATAGGATTTTTGCAAGCCTCAAATGCCTCTTTAAAATCTAAATTGGTCTCGTATAATTCCTTAAAAAAATCAAAACCCAACACTTGGAATTGACTCTCTTGAAGCAATACATTTCTCCTACTTAAGGAATCTGCAACTTTATTTGAATGGCCATTTATATGTTTCAAAACAAAATGGAAACCTTGAAGATATTCCACCCATTTGGCATGTTTTTGGCTGAGCTTTGGCTGCTGCATTATAAACTGTAGTGTATGGTTATCTGAATAAAGGATGAATTCCTTTGACAATAGATAATGACTCCATTTCTTCAATGACTGCATAACTACATAGAATAGAACTCCTTATCATAAGAAGAATACTTCTTTTTGGAATCATTTAGCTTTTCACTAAAATAAGCTATTGGTTGGTCTTCCTGACTTAAAACACCTCCGATTTCTTCTTCGCTGGCAGCACACTTCACTTGAAAAGGTTTGTTAAAATAAGGCAGAACCAAAATAGGATTTTCAGAGATTTTTTTCTTTAACAATTGAAAATTCTTTTCTGCTTCAGCAGTCCATCTAAATGGTTGTTTATCCTTCTTTATGGTATCAATAATAGGTGCATTAATCTTACTAAGGTTCTTGATGAATTTTCTATCAAAGTTAGCAAGACCATGAAAACTCCTTACCTCAAAAACACTCTTGGGTGAAGGCCACTCCATAATTGCCTTGATCTTCTCTGGATCCATCTTCATCCCTTCAACAGAAATGACAAAACCCAAGTACACTAGCTCTTCTTTCATGAATGTGTTGCACTAAAAATTGTCACCTTGACATTCTGCTATCTGTGTGAGTTCATTACCACTCATACTTTCCCCCTCTGCAAGTCTGAAGCATCAGTTCCTCATATCAAGCCTTAAAAGTAAGAGAAAAGCCCTCAAAGTCTTTAAAACTCTGGTTCCACACTTTCTCTTTGTATTACCTGCGGTCCCGCACCTAATGGTCAAGTCTCCTGCGCACCTGCCCGCTCTATCTTTGTGTTAAAGGTGCATACCCTTATAAAAGTTAAAAAGGCACGAGTATATTATGAAAAGCTCACTTTCAATCATTTCTAGAAGCTTCTGGAAGGAATCTTGAGGTGGCAAGTTTGCTCTCTTAAGGTTCATGCATCCCATACCTTAAGGAGCTAACCCCTTGATGTGAGAAGCTTATCCCTTTCAAGGAGGATTCTATCCCTTCATAGGTGGACCTGTAACCTCCTCCTCTGCACTATAAAAAGAAGCATTGGGATGGTTACTTGGGAGGTTAGAAGTTGAATATTTTTGAGGTGAAATGTTGTTGGAACTTAGTCTTCTTAGTTGAGTTTTTATGACGAAAGATTACATACCTCTATGATCTCATTTGGAAGAGTGCAAGGCTTGTCAAAGTAAAGGAAATTCTTGTTTTGGATCCCAGGAAGAGCTTTTTCAACATCAAGGCTGAAACGGGTTTAAGGTTCTTCTACTTCAAAGTTAATATAAATAAGTTTGTGTTTCTCAATAAGCTGTTGATTCATGGTTTATTTTATGGATTCCTTGATCACCATAATAGACATGATTTATGATATTTGCTATGCAGCTGCTATTTAATGTTTGCTTGTTTGTGATCGTAGGTCCTCAAAGGTAACTCTTTCGAACGATTGAAGGATGGCTACTATGAACAAGCATTGGATCTGAGGTAGGGTCTTAACACCTTTATAGTACTTATTTATAAATCGCATATGTCTAGAGAAAGATAGATTTGTTTGTCTGTTTGTTGCTAGAATATCTTCTGATACTAGGGAGATCTGTCTTGTCTGCAAGATAGATTTATCCAGCCAATAAATTGGTGACTCTGTTGGGGAGATGAATTTGGTTTTTGGTTTTCCTGTGTTTTGACTTGAGAAAATTGTTTTCGTTTCCAGTTTTTGATTGATGTATACTGGCTTGGGTAGTTTTTAGAATCTGGATTTTTTTTTTTTTTTTTTTTTTTTTTTTTTTTTTTTAAGTTTTTAGGGGACCACACTTTCTCTTTACAGACAATGCGGGCATCTCCGCACTTTTCCTTTAGTAAACAGAGCGAAACTGCACCTGTTTCTTCTAGATCCTGCGGACCCTGTAAATTTTTTTGAAAAACGTAAAATATCTTCTTCTAGTTAAGTTTAGGTTTCATTTAGGATTTTTAGTGTCTATCTAGATCTGTATTTTTCCTGTCAAAAATCTCTTATGAGTGAGTCCCGATAGTTTTTTTGTTTTAGATGATTTTCTAGAAGTTTTGCATGCTTGGAGTGGTTTTCACTTGGTATCTGTAGTGACTCAAATATTAGAAGCTTGAGAAACCTTAGATCACCCTAGTGTCTTTTCGTCTTCTTGATGAGTCTGAATTGGTTGTGAAATCTATCCTTTGTGAGAAATAGATTTAGCTTTCTCCTTGCAAATCTTTGAACAAACTTTGTTATAAGTTCTGAATTTCATTTTTACAAAAGAAAACATATCTGAATGTTTTTGATTGATTTGTTATTCTGAACAAATGAATCCTTAGTTTACTAAACAACTAAGTAAAATGTCATAAAAAAGAATTGAAGCTT
Source organism: Pinus taeda (assembly GCA_000404065.3). Taxonomy (NCBI): domain Eukaryota; kingdom Viridiplantae; phylum Streptophyta; class Pinopsida; order Pinales; family Pinaceae; genus Pinus; species Pinus taeda. The sequence goes on along the minus strand of APFE030142866.1, from coordinate 27,460 downwards.
TTATTCAATTAGATTTTTAAAGTTTTTAGATCTCAAAATTAGTTTTTGTAGTTTTGAGTGTTTTTCTAGAACTTGTAGATCTCTTTTGAAGCAAATTGTTTTTTGTATTTTCGAGTTTTGAAAAAGGAAAGGGATTTATTGTGAGCATTAATTATTAGTCTCGTTTTGAGTTCTTACTGAAAAAGAAAAAATTATTTTCTTTCATTTTCATGTTGAAAGAAAGAATTGTTTCTTAAATAATTTCATTCTCGAACTCTTTCTTTTAGCTAGAATTTCATGGAGTTGTCTATAATGCGACTTTTTGGAGATTCCGGTGATGGAATCCGGCGGAAGAAATGAGGTTAAATCTTGATTTTTAATCAGTTAAAATGGTTTTTTAACTGCATATTTGGATTCAGCGCCCTGAAAAACCCCTGGGAGCCATTGATTGTGCAGAAACTAGCTATCAAACTTGGGATTCCAATGAATTGCTGCCGGATTTTAACCGGAAAAATCCGTCGGAAAAGCTTTCAAAAAGTCGCTTTATAGACTACTGCGAATTTCATTGAAAGAAAAACAAACTGCTTATTATTTTAGGTGCATTTTTTAGTGTTTCTGAAGTCGAGTCTTCACACCATCAAAGTTTTATTTCCAAACATATTGACTTAAAGAACAACCCATAAAAGCAACGCTTAATTAAAATTGATCTAGTAATCTTTTTTATTTCTAGGGCTCTTATCACCAATATAGCTTAGGCTAGTATCTTGGAGTAGGGAGTAATTAACTCTCCGAGAGACATTCTGGGAAGCTTCTCTTAAACGAGTCAATCACGAGATCATGTCCGAACCTTTGAGACAATCAATTTCGTTTCATTGGGAAAGATAGAAGATTTGCACGTATTATAAATGGTAAACCTCGTATTAACCATTGTCGAGGAGCCTGGGGTCACTTGTTGGTAAACCTCAGATTGACCATGTCGAGGAGCCTTCAAGGGGATTGAGCTTTGTTACTCTGCCCTTGCGCGTAGATCGGATTGTAGACTGTTCCCCTAGTTGTATTTGTTGCTGTTGGTAGCCTTAGTGTCCATAAACTTAAGATTATTTCCTAAGGTGATGGTGAAGGAAGGATCTCACTGTAACTAGAGCAGATGTCAACTAGACTCACTTGGACTCTCTAGGGGGTTCTCTTCACTCGAGATGGTTTTATGAAGAAAATTGTGCCAGTCTGTTTCATTAAGTAGGTTGTCGGGGTAACTGTTCCAACCGCCCTTTCTGTATTAAACTTCTACTAAGTTGGATTTTATCACCAACTAGTGTTTTTAGTACGGGAAGTTACTGTTTGTGTGTGGTTTGAACTCTTAGATTTTTAGGCGTGTGATTCAGCTGTTTGTTTCTTGAGATACTTTAGGTCTTTTATTGAAATTTTCTTTGTTTGCGTGTGATTATTTTCATCCTACACCAAGAGGTTATTATCCTTCATCGATCATGTCAAGACGGTCATCTATGTTTTCCCAATCACCGAAAACATTTTTACACGGTGGTCCTTCTGTTCCTTTGGGGTACCAGTCACTCTTTGGTACTTTTTCAGGAGAAACTCCTCGACCGATTAAACATTAGTTATCACCTGGTAGTAATGGAACGCAAACGTTGAATGCAGAGCAAATTCTTATGATGTCTGGTAGTATTCCAAATCCTCAACCCCAAGGTAGTCAGTTACCACCTGGGGGGCAACCTCAAGGTAGTCAGTTACCGCCTGGGGGCAACCCCAAGTGTAGTGCCCACCCTAGGTTCCTGACTCTAATATGACATTATCTTGCATACTTTAGTCTATGAGTAACTCAGGCTGAGTATCCAGAAGCATGACTCTATTATCAGCAAATGTGATGGTTATGTATGTTCTCTATTAATATTATGATTATGATATAATTAATGGTTATGTGTATTCTCTATTGATATCATGATGGTGATAGTAGTAAAGGATAGACATGTTTCTATTGATGTCATAATGATGATAACTTTGATCTAGATGTATGGTTCCATTAAGGTTATGATGATGCTAGCCATGAGGGAGGTATCCCCTATGTTAGCTACTTACATTAGTTCTGATTCACAATGAACGGTGATGTGAATGACCAGATGATGGTAATTAATGCTATTATGACAATGACTAACACTGAAAAAAACTGGTTACTGATTATTATTGAGTATGGCAGGAAAACCACCAGAGGCACTCGCACATGACGAGTTGACGACACCTGGTTTGATGAAAATTTATATTATTTTATCTTTGAAATTCTAATCGATTTTGAAACCTGCTATATATGGTTATCTATATTCTAATGATATGTTAATGGTTGCAGGCACATATGAGTTGCTTGGCCGAATGACTCACATATGTGATGGGGTTGTACAGGTGGATGGAACTACATGGGAGGGGTGGGACAGAGTCCCTGATCTCACCCACTAGCACTCTCGTCGTGACTTGGGCTGGAAGGGTTGAAACATCTTCGCCTTGAAGATCACGATGCCATGAGGGCAAGTCCCAAAGTTGGGTCGCTCATGAGGAACCTACTCGGGGGCGCGCATCAAGGCGGATTCCTTGATCCCCGGCACCATTAGTCTCACTACAGCAGGCAACATAAGAGACAATTGTGGTCTATGACGTTGCACGATATTTTCCCCTCGTAGTCACTGGATGCTTGAAGGGCAAGCGGTGTGGCACCCTTGGGATTTCAAGGAATTCTTTAAGGGCACGACCAACTTGGCACCATTGGCATCACAATTAAACTGTTAGGTGTGGCACCCTTGGAACTTCTAGGGAAGTTCTTGAAGGGCACAACCAAACTTGGCACCCTTGGAACTTCTAGAGAAGTTCTTGAAGGGCACAACCAAACTTGGCACCCTTGGAATCATTAAAAATAAATGATAATAAATAAACATAAGTAAGGAATGAAAACTAGGGAATTACATCAAGGGTAAATGATGATTAGAAACCAAGGTAATTAAATCAAAAATAAAACTTGGAATAAGGAGGATCATAGGAAGAAATAAATAGAGTACTTTAAAAATTCTACCCTCCCCGTGTTGGAAAATTCTAGGTAGATTAGGTGGTTTAATTAGATCAAAGGAGAAGACAAACATATTGTAAGGATAAAGATTAATCATAAACCAATTAAACTTAATTAAGAAAAGAGGAAGGTGAATTAAAATAAGAAAAAATAAATGAAATTAGAGAAATGTAGAGAAGCTCCATGTGGCATCAACCAGCATAAGAATATCCCTCTAAGAGATAACCTGAGTTAATATAGGAAGTAGATTGGGGATAAAATCTTGAGTCATTAATTGACTCCAAGTAATAACCACAATTTAAAGAATAAAAGGGGGGGATAAAGAGACAAATTGGAGAAGAAATAGGAATCTTGTGAGGTGAGGAAAATATTAGTTTTAAATAGAAAGTTAAGTAAATAATTTTGGGTGACCCTTGCTGAGAGAATGACACATGGGTAGGTGAATAATCAAGTATTAAATTAAAAGAAAAATATTATAATTATGCATGACATGCCAAGTGTCACCTATGAGGACTCCTATAAAAGAAGGGGCAAGCCATGAGAGAAGGGACCCTTTTTGGGAACCCTATTGTTGGATGGATGATATGATGTGAAAGCAGTGACTACGAAGCTATAGTGAGTTTGGTGAGGTAGAGGGTTTTTAAAGAGGGGACTCTTGAGCTAAGGTTGCTCTCCTCTACCAGCTAGATTCTTCCTCCATTGTACAACCCCATTGTAGCTCGGGGGTCCGCGGGGAAGAAGAGTACCCAAGGAGTAGGCTGGGAGGTTAACCGGTGGGTCTCATTTTCGGATCAAGTTCGTCATCATACACTCGCAGAAGTGACCGGCAACAAGGAAATACCAGCGACAACAGAGCAAGCAGAGTCTCGCCTTTCTAGTGTATGGTACATGTGTATTTCGTTACTACTTGACCTTAGATTAAAAGTATGTAAATTTTGTGTTATGTTCCTGAAATGAGCATCAGCGATGTGTGTGTTGATTGAATTGAAATCTCAATGTGTTTATTTTCTGGTTGTAATTGCTGTGTAGAAAAAAAATAAATAAATAAATAAATAAATATAGTTTTAGCTGGGTCCTTACAATTTGGATCTTGTGCATCTGTCATTTCTACTTTTTCTTTTTCTCGCATTATTGTTGTCCGACTAGATGTTGCTGAGGAGGATTCTCCTTTGCTGAGATTCGTCTTTATCTTGTGTAGGCCCGGTTGCTGTGGAGTATACGTCGCTTCTTGCTTTTCCCATTTGTTCAAAAATGGAAGAGCACTAACTTCGATATCAAGAAACGAATCTTTAAAAGCACTTCAGGTAGCAGGGGATTTATGTACTGCCAGTTCAACTCCATCCAATAATTCGCACTTAAATATCTGAAACATATTAGTGGAACTTTCAATTGCATGTTGGATCCATAACCGGCAATTTTCATTTAATTCAGCTTTATGTTGCCATCCCAATTCAAATATCATTGATGTACATATTCTTTTAGAAATCATCAGACTTATGAGGTGGATGACATTATTGTTCCAATTTGGATGTGAGACTGAAATTGTTATTAATGCCTTCTGATTAATTATAAACTTGAGTGCTTTAGGTTGACCCTGCAAATCATCGAGTTTCTTGAGAATCTGCAATTTCTCAACCAATCTTAAGTTTCCAAACTCATGAAACCATTCAGCGTGTTGTTTAATCAGCTCTTGGTTGTTACTGGATTCAATATTGCCAATTTTTTCATGACTGAAAACCTGATCAAAATGATTTGGCTTAATATCATCTCTGATCCTTAAACTATGAAAATCCCAAGGATATGCAAAAGTTTTTAAATATTGCACAAATCTCTGCATGCACTGAAATACTCTGGTAACTGGGATCTTTATGCATTTACCTTCTTTGATTTCCCAATCTTCAAAGTTTTCAAAAACCTCATACTGAGGGAAAACATCAATATTTACATAATTCTCATCAATCCTTTGGAGAAATGCTGATTCTAATTCTTCAAAAATATCTGGAATTTTTAAAGAAATCAAATATTTTATCATTTCTTCATTCATGGGTATTTCTTCAAGATCTAGGATCTTAGCACCTGTGAATAATTGAAGTGCAAAATCAACTCCTCCTATGATCTGGTAATAATTTAGAATCATGAGGGTCCAAATCATCTCTTTAGTGTAAACACTAGACCATAGATCAGTAAGGCTTCTGAAATAAAGCTTGACTTTCATGTTTGGTAAAGAAAAGATTTTACCAAATTATCATCTAAGCCTAAGGAGATACCCAAGTTCTTTGACTGCTATGCTTGGCACTTACGAATCCACATGTTTCTTCTGAGCCTTAATCCTACCACCTTTTTTATTTCTTCTGTTAGACAACTGGCATGGTTTTCTAAAATTCTGAATCTATCTACAAAAGTTGTAAAACTATCATCTTCTGGTCTTTTACCTGGAATGTCAAAAACCGAATATGTACATGTTATATAAATTTTGTTCATGTCTCTTGTCAATGAGTCTGTCAGGAAATTTGAGTTACCTGGGATCCACTCAACTACAAAATCGAACTGCTGGAACCAGATATGCCAGGCTAATATTCTGCCTTTAGCGATTTGCCTTGAAATTTTGGCAGATAAGAAATATTTGAAATTTCTTGAATCTGTTATAACCAGAAACTTTACGAGAGTAAGATATACCTCAAATCGCTGTATCCCGTTGAATATGGCTAATGTTTCCTTTTCTGCAATGAAGTAATTCTTCTGGCTTGATGTGAATTCACCAGAAGCATATCCACAAAGATTTTCTTCAAGTTTACCTTCACTGTTTTTTCTTTGTTCTAATAATACAGCAGCCCAAAAATCTAAAGAGGCATCAGTCTGAAGAATAAACAAACCATCACCTGGTGGTTGAAGCTTTGATAGATGCTGACATTCTTCTTTCAAGATTTTAATAGCTTCAGTTGCTTCTGGAGACCAAACTTGCTTTATATGTCTTCTAATAGGCGTTGTCTTCTCTCTCAAATTGGGAATGTACTTGTGAAGATAATTCAAGACTCCCAAAAACCTTTGAATGGTCTTGGTATCCTTCAATTCATCAGGAAACTGTGTCAATTTGGTTAAGACATGAGGTTGCATTTGGATTGCACCATTAGCAACATTAATTCCAAGAAAATCAATATTATCCTGAAATAGAGACATTTTTCTTTCTGACAAGACTATTCCATGTTGTTGGACTTCTTTTAAGAAAATTTCTAAATGCTCTAAATGAGTATGTATATCTGGGCTATGAACAAGAATATCATCTATATATGTAACAATAAAATTATATTTGGCAAAAATGTAATCCATTCTTCTCTGAAAAAATGTTGAGGCATTTTTTAGACCAAAAGGTACCACTCTCCACTGGTAAAATCCTGCTGGACAAATGAAAGCGGTTTTATGCCTATCCGCTGACTGGATCTGAATCTGATAATATCCTGATTTCATATCAAACTTACTAAACACCTTACTGTGCTAAATCTTTTGCATGATCGTTTCAGGTCTTGGTAATGGGTAATTGAAACTTTGAGTAATAGCATTGAGAGGTTTATAATTGATCACCATCCTCGACTTACCTCTTACTATTTTAGAATGATTCCTTACAAGAAAGGCTGAGCAAGAATAGTGAGATTCACTCGGCTCAATGAGCTGCATTTTTAGCAGTTCTTTTATCTGATTCTTTATCTCTTGCTCATCTGTTGGGGTACAGGGAATCATCTTACCTTTGACTCCATTATCATGCAAAGTGACGATTTCTTGCATCAGGCTCTCTGTTACCCAAAACTGCTGTGGGTTTTCTAAACAACTCTCCAAAAGTCTTTGATAAATATCACTTTGTTCTGTTGACTAGTTGGGATCTATACATGCCAATTGTTTTGTTTTTTATTCTACTCTTTGCTCATAGAATTGTAATACTTCCTGCCAATCATCAGAATCTTGTTTTGGTTTTCTGGTTCCTATTCTTTTCTAGCTATTTTCATTCCTAGCTTCTAAGTTTGCAATAAACATTCTCGGAACAACAATAGATTTCTTCTTTAAATTAATAACCAATTTATCCTGGTTGATTGTAACTAGAAGGACATAATTTATAAATGGCATTCCCAACATAAGGCTTGCTAAGGGATCAAAATGCTGAATTGCAGAAATCTTAACAATACTCCCTCCAACTTTTAAAGAGATATTATCAACATAATGTGTCAGATTCATTGATCCTCCTATGGTTTCTGAAACCAAAATATTTTTGAGCAGTTTCCACAGAGATTTAAATAAAGATGGTCTAGCCAAATTATTTGATCCATCGGTATCAACAAAAGCATCGACTGAAATCCATTCATTCTTAACTTGTACTTGAACCGAGATATAAATTAGGCTATTTGTTTTGACAATCTTTTTTAACAACCCATTTTATTCTATTCGTTTAATCTTTGGTTGTCGAAAACTTGTGGAAACAGATGTTTTCTTTTCAAAAGGATAGAAAGCATTTAGTTGTGGAAATTGTGAGACAGACTGTTTAGCTTAATTGTCTATAAAAGAAACTATGCTTACAGATTCGTCATCTGAATAATCTGATGTCTCACTAGTAACTTCATAGTCTGTGCTACTTTCTTCCTCACTATAATGTTGTTCTTCTGACCAATCATTATCAGAACAAGATGGATATAAATTCATTTTCTGTACAGTATCTTCTTCTTCTTCAGCTTCTACATCTGATATTTCAGTTAAAATATATACATCTGAAACATCATCGTCTGAACCTACAACTGACCAATCATCCTGAAATTCATTAATATCTATAAAAGCTTTTAAAGCACTGGATGACTTTTGTGGACACTTCCTTGCAAAATGTCCCTTGGATATCTGTGTTCAGAAGTGTTGTTTGGGAAGCGACGTTCTTATATAACCGTAAGTTAATTCGAAGCTTTATATGTTATACTTAGTCTCCATTTGTCTCGAACGGTCAGTGCTCCTTTTGGTTCAGAGCCTTACCCCGATTCTGTTAGTTAAAATTCTATAGACAGAGCCTGAAGCTAGCCAGGGCCTTCGAAAAGTATTTCGTTTTACAAATATTGAGTAAATAAACGCTACTTCAGTCAATCTCTGGAATATAGAATTGTTTCAGTTCAATATGGCCAAATTCTTGAGATCCTTTTCTGCAATAGATAAAACTTCCATTTTTGAGGTAGAAAATAGATCCCATGAGATAGATTTAGAAGAACATGAAAAGGTAGAAGATCCAGAAAACTGGAATCCCCCTGCCTTAAACACAAAAGAAATCTATCCAATCCCTGTAATGTTCAAATTGACTAAGAAGGCCTATTTCAAAGAAGTCGAGCTGAAAGTAAGGATAAAAGGTCTGTCTGTACAAATTATAGGTTTAAATTTGTTTTCTGAGGAAGAAATTAAGAAGTTCATAAAATATCATGCAGAGAAGAGATTTTTCTATTTACATTTTGGAGGAATAAGGATAGGGTTAGCCCCATTGGTTCGTCGAGGTTTAAACATTCCCTGTATAGCAGAACTCTTTGATACAAGACATAATATGTATGATCATGCCCGAATAGGAACAATACAAGGAAATCTTTATTCCGGATCTCAATATGGAACAATCTTCCTTGACTATGCAATCAGTTTGACAGATGTTCATCTCAAAGATTGCTGGAAAGTCTTGATAGGAGTTCAAGGTTTATCAATGGTTGATGATAGTGAATATTTGTCAGTAATAGTCTAGACCTCATTCCAATTGACAAATACAGTACATCCAAAGCTAAAACAGCCAGTGTTAAAGGATTGTGTTGCAGTAGGAGTACGCAATGCACAAATTGAAGGAGTTCATTATGATAAAGAAGCCTTGCCTAGTGATTGGTATATACAATATAAGTCTCTGGCTGCAGATAGTTCAAATAAATTGGTCAAGAGAATGTATGTAGCAGATAATTGTGTAAAAATCTTGTCCAGTCAACCTTCAATACCGAGACCAATAGCTTTGCCAGAAAAGCATGTATTACCAGCCCAAAGTGAACCAGTCCTTACCAGTGGAAGGTGGTCTTTCTATCGCCAGATTTCTATACCAGAAGAGCCTAGTGCTTCCACTAGTACTCCACTGACTCCACTGTCTGATACTCAGTTGTACATACCAGAAGAAAATCCATTTCTAGCTGTAAATAAGATGTTTAGAAAATATGTACATAATTTCCCACCCACAGAAGAATTTCAGTATGCATCTAAGAGATATGTGAAAGGAGGAAAATGGCCACCCAAAACAAAGTTTTGTACTACTTAATCTCCTTCCAAACAGCCACCTACTAGAGTTGATTGTGCCCCATTACTAGAACATAATTCACACAACACAATTGATATGGATCAAGTACATCAAATAGGAAATTATCTGACCACTTGGTGTTCTTATGCTGAAGATGTTCTAGATGACTTAGGTGAAAAAGCTGAACTTATCAATGTTAATCTGCAGTTTCTATATGATGAGAAACAGAGAGAAAAATAAGAAAAATAAGACAAGAGAAGAGGAAAACAAAAGAAAAAGGCCAGAGATATTCCAAAAATTCATAGAGATATGTCTGCCCCTAGTCATTGGGATTTAGAAGAAGAAAACGAAGAAATATCAGAAGAAAAAATTTCTACAGATGAAGGTACTTCTAAAGATACTGGAAAATTGACTAATGAATCCAAGACATTCAGAGCAGAAAAACCTTTTGAATCTAAAAAAGAAGTAATGACTTTATCAGAAGCTGCCTCAAAGTTTCCATCTTTTATTTTTCCATCTATACGTAACCAGAATAAGGCACATGTGTTGAGAGAGGTAGCTAAATATCCTAGAGTTGAAGAAGACCTGTCAGCAGCAAATGCCAGTGGCTATATTCTAGATTTAGACAATTCTTCTAACCCAGGAGAATCAATTAGAATCTGGATAGGAGCCCTATATCAGATGCAGGTTACAACAAAATTGGATAATATATCTATTATGCTCCTAGCAGAAAAGAGAATGGCAGGAATGGTCTATGATTGGTGGATGGGACCATCTGAGCAAGAAAGACTAGCTGTTATGCAAGCTGGTTTAACCACTTTAGAACTGTTATTAAAAACACAGTTTGTACCAGAACCGGTAGACGAGAAAAAACAACTTATAACTGATCTTAACAGAATGGAATTAAAAGATCTCAATATTTAGATCAATTTAGTAAAGATTTCATGGCTAAGGTTTTTAAAGAAAATCTCCCTAGAGATGTGGCTCAACAAATCTCATACTTGTCAAAACTACCAGGCAACTTAGGAGACCTCGTGATGAAAGATATAGAGTTGCAATACAAAACATTAGAGCAGATATATTGGGTTGATCTTCTGTTCTGAGTTTCAGAAAAGGTCAAATATTTATGTTGGCAAAAGAGAGCTCATGATATTACTCCAAGCTCAAATGTCTGTCAAGCAGTTTTGCCATGGACGCCTTTTAAATCAAAGAAAAAATTCAAAAGGTATGGCAAATACAAACCCAAGAGAGTCTCTAATCCAAGAAAGCCATTCAGAAGATATAAATTTTTGAAGAAAAGAAAGAATCCAAGAAACAACAACTGTTGTTTCATCTGTAAAAAATAAGGAAATTTTGCAAGGAAGTGTCCACAAAAGTCATCCAGTGCTTTAAAAGCTTGTATAGATATTAATGAATTTCAGGATGATTGGTCAGTTGTAGGTTCAGATGATGATGTTTCATATGTATATATTTTAACTAAAATATCAGATATAGAAGTTGAAGAAGAAGAAGATAGTGTACAGAAAATGAATTTATGTCCATCTTGTTCTGATGATGATTGGTCCGAAGAAAAGCATTATATTGAAGCAGAAAGTAGCACAGACTATGAACTCACCAGTGAAACATCAGATGATTCAGATGATGAGTCTGTAAGTACTGTTTCTTTATCAGTTAAACCAGAAAAACGGCCTGTTTCACAATTTCCACAAATAAATGGTTTATGTCCTTTTGAAAAGAAAACATCTATTTCCACAAGTTTTCCACAACCAGAGATTAAACGAATAGAAGAAAATGGGTTGTTAAAAAAGATTGTCAAAACAAATAGCCTAATTTATATCCCGGTTCAAGTACAAGTTAAGAATGAATGGATTTCAGTCGATGCTTTTGTTGATACCGTTGGATCAAATAATTTGGCTAGACCATCTTTATTTAAATCTTTGTGGAAACCACTCAAAAATATTTTGGTTTCAGAAACCATAGGAGGATCAGTGAATATGACACATTATGTTGATAATATCTCTTTAAAAGTTGGAGGGAGTATTGTTAAGATTTCTGCAATTCAGCATTTTGATCCCTTAGCAAGTCTTATGTTGGGAATGCCATTTATAAATTTTGTTCTTCCAGTTACAATTAGCCAGGATAAGTTGGTTATTAATCTGAAAAAGAAAGCTATTGTGGTTCCAAGATTATTTATTGCAAACTCAGAAGCTAGGCATGAAAATAGCCAGAAAAGAATAGGAACCAGAAAACCAAAACAAGATTCTGATGATTGGTAGGAAGTATTACAATTTTATGAGAAAAGAGCAGAATCAAAAACAAAACAATCGGAATGTATAGACCCCAACTGGTCAACAGAACAAAGTGATATTTATCAAAGACTTTTGAAGAATTGTTCTAAAAACCCACAACAGTTTTGGGTAACAGAGAGCCCGATGCAAGAAATCGTCACTTTGCATGATAATGGAGTCAAAGGTAAGATGATTCCCTGTACTCCAGCAGATGAGCAGGAGATAAAGCATCAGATAAAAGAACTGCTACAAATGCAGCTCATTGAGCCGAGTGAATCTCACTATTCTTGCTCAGCTTTTCTTGTGAGGAATCATTCGGAAATAGTAAGAGGTAAGCCAAGTATGGTGGTCAATTATAAACCTCTCAATGCTATTACTCAAAGTTTCAATTATCCATTACCAAGGCCCGAGACAATCATGCAGAAGATTCAGCACAACAAGGTGTTTAGTAAATTTGATATGAAATCGGGATATTATCGGATTCAGATCCAGCCAGAGGATAGGCATAAAACAACTTTCATTTGTCCAGCAGGATTTTACCA